>OMKL01071072.1:7990-18466 GCA_900302295.1 Parasudis fraserbrunneri | reverse complement strand
TCACCTCGTCTCCATTTACGCTTACAACTGCCTAACTATGCCCTCTTTGTCATCCCTAGACCTGGAGACGTTCACTGAACTCAACCCCCCCCCCACCCTTAAGTTTAAGCAAGGCCATTCCCGGGGAATGCCTTGCTTCTGGAATGGGGTCACTGTCCCAGCCATTCCAATTTACCTCCCCTTTCTTCGGGCAAGCGCTCGGCTCCCCCACTGAGGCCACTCCACCAGGCTGGAGGCTATCACGGGCCAAAGTGATCTTCTCCCATTCCGGAGGCCACTCCATCGGGAGGCTCGATTGCGCTAACGGAATCTCTTCCCCCTTCCGAAGGCCACAAATTCAAAGTGCCAAGGTATCCCTTCAGAAGTGATTGAGGAAAACCAAACTTTTTGTCAACCTACTGGATGTTAATCACATGTCACTCTCCCTTGTAATACACAAAATGGATGTCACTTTTTTATTTTCAAGAGTTGTTGTAACTAGTGAAAATAACACTTTCCTTTGCCTACATATATTTTTGACAGCTTCTGAAATGGAGAGATGTTTGTTAGATGTACAAACTTTAAATGGTGTCACCCCCACAGCAGAGGCCTTTCACAGAATGTTTAGAATGCCCATTTTTCCTCCATGTTGGAAGAGACAATGGTTGCTATATGTGCAACATTTGCCAAGTGTTGATACAGTACACAGTATATGAGAAATATATCAACAAAAATTTGATAAATTGGTGTCTTATTACTGGATCGTATAAACAAGTCACAGTGGAACAGTAAAATCGTGCTTTTCTGATGTTTTACCTACTCTACCACTGCACAGAGACTAGACGTTTTCTTTCATAAGTGATCACCAATGGTTACAGGCAGCCATGTTGGAAGAAAGACAAGTATGCAAACATTCCATCCAATATGCAATACTCGGTGCAGGCAGACAAACTCAGCCTCAAACTCTTTGACTTCATTTCCCCTTAAATTTCCCCTTAATCAGATCCAACGGGGAGGATTTCCAGCTGCATCCCAGCTCAGTGACATGTTCTTTATCTGCTGGTTCACGTGGGCTACAACGTGTTTATAACGAGCCGCCTCGTTAAACAAGTGTGTGTTACATGAAAAGCTAGGACGTCATTAACTCCCTTATCATCCACATTCCCCCTGGTACCTAGGATGGCGTATTTGATGTCATCACATCGGTCTTTGGAATATTCCCTCATCTTTCTTCTCCCAGAACTGTGTGCTGCCAACGTGAGGCAGAACCAGGCTACACTACAGTAACTGTATTATGGGAATCCACCGGCGGGTCCTGGGGAGTTTTAAACGGTTAAAATGTATGTGCTACTGACAACCCACCCACGCTCCCGAGGACCTTTAAATTTAAAATGCGGGTTTTAGTGACGCATGACCTTACTCCAGTCACTGAAAGCTCAGTTCCTTCCGACTTTTAAGTCTTCAGCGTTGGTGTGGGAAGTGAAATCCAAAAGGCTTATGAAATACTGTGTGGGCTCAATCCGTACATGATTCGGGAAGTAAGGATCGTGACCTCAACATTGCTCCCCCTGCGCTTCAAAGAGGATTTTGCCATGTTGTAATTCTACATCAAGGATCCTTGTCTTGTCCTCCTTGTGTCTGGAAAGCTGACATTTGTTGCTACATGAAAACCCTGTATTATGGTCTCCATAACCCTGCCGTGGTTTTAAGTGTGCGGCGAGATGACATTCACTTCACACTCTCAGCTGGTGCTGGAATGAAATACAGGTTAGCAGATTTCATCGTAAGACATTTTTACGTTGAATATAAACAGAAGGGTTTAATTTCCAACATGAGACACGACTGAAAAATTCGGACATCTGTTCTTCTCAATGTGGAACCATAGACGGCATCATATCTGAGTATTTTATTCCAATTAGCTGGAGCTCCTTTAGGTGAACTGCTGTTTGGATGTAACCACTTTCACCCATTTTATCTTGACATTTATCGTTGATATTATTGTTTTATTTATGGTTATAAATATTATTTATTTATTTATTTATTTATTTATACCCAAATAAATACCAATACAATACCTAATCATCTGTGACATCGTACACATGAATTGTACCTGTACATTTCCGACATTACCACTTGATGAGGACTGGCCCAACACACCATAACTTTGATTATCTACATGCAAAAAAATCACTCTTAAGTGATTGGCTTAAAGGTCCTTTTTAAACCCTGGTGTTTAAAGGTACATTGCACAGTTTAGGGTAGAGGGATTTGTTTACATTTAGTAGTTACAATTAGTGTACAAAATATATTTACTATAGGCTACATGTAATTCTAAGAATTATCTCATGTCATCATAAATCAAAACAAAATGATTTTGAGGATTCTGAAATAGGAACAGCCTCACTCCCTTGACAGAGTATATCTGGGGCATAAATCACCATTTCTTTGTTCTGATTTCGTAGTTTGATAAATGTATGTAAAAAGGTAAATACTAATAGATCTTCTGTAGACCAGAGTTTCTTAAACAATGGGTCGGGACCTAAAATGGGTCAAGGGCTGTCTTCTGGTGGGACTGCATGTGACAACAGTAATTTGTGATGTTTCAATGAGCCTGGTTCCCACAATCAGAGAAAAAAAGATCTCATTTGGGTCCCTGTTGAAGAAACCATGCAGCAGATCAGTCAGTCTGATGTACCGGATGAAACCTGCGTTTATGCAGTCAAACGTAATTTCTTAGAGGAATGTGGCCAATGAATAGACGTAATTAATTAGATTTATACAAATGAATTGCTGTCAGAATCTTGAGATTGTTTTTAAATGAGTTCATTTTCAACAACAGAAATGTTGAGTTCAGATTGTTGTGTAAGCTGTTTGCCGTTTTAAGAAAAAAGAAAAAGAAAAAAAGGCCTATCTGTTCAGCATCAGCTGAAGGTCTGAGAGGTATTAACTCCTATTAAGGAAAGAATGACCAGGAATTTCAAAAAGAGGGCTCTGCAGATAAGCTTTTGAATTGCTTCAATATTTCCAGGTGTCGGCAAGCCCTTGTAAGAAGAAAATTGCTTTATTGGCCAATTTACGCAAGGCAATTGGAATTTGTCTCTCTGAATATACCTCCCGAGTACACACACAAACAGCCTGCAATTCATCTGGGAAGTCAGAACACTCTGTCACATGTATTGCAGCAACCCTAGAGTAAATTGTGCCTTGCTCAAGGGCACGTTGGCAGCGGTGGTGTTACCAGTAGATATAACACCAGAAACCCTCCAGCTTACAGATGGAATACATCCTATTGTCTGGGTGGGGGATCAACCCAACAACTTTGATCAAGCAAGATAAAGACCACAACATGCTTTCAGCTTAGATACAGGAAGCTGAGGAGTCGCCATGTTAGTTTACCGCCCCCCCCCCGCCACACACACACACACACACATATTTACCTCAGTGAGTTTCTTATCTCCCCTCGGTTACTGTGACTACTCCTGCGGTCCCATTATTGATGGCCAACTATCTCTCTCTCTCTCTCTCTCTCTCTCTCTCGCTCTCTCTCTCTCTCTCGCTCATTTCATTCCTATTTAGAGAAATGGGGGTGTGGCCTATTAGCTCAAATTTAACAAACAAAAAAATCATCACACTATTTCCTTTAATCTGTGGAACTAGTCTAAATCTTTTAATTTTTTTTATTTTCTTTTAAAATAAATTTTATTTTCTTTTAATTATATATATTTTTTTAATTTAAATTAAATTAAGTATCTCTTTCTTCCCTCGCTGCTCCCCGCCGCTCTCCGCTGCTCCTCTCTGCTCCTCGCTCTTCTCAATAGACAATGAATGAAAACTGGTCTCTTTTTTGCTTTTCTGTAGGAGGCAGTGGGACCGCGGCGTGAGGACTACCAGTCCCTCTGTGTCCCACAGAGCTCATTCTCTGTCCACGGGCAGCAGAGTAGTCTGGCTCCTGGGGGCCCCAGTTCTGGAACAATGTCACCATAATACATATTGTTTGGAGTAACACTCAGCTTTTGGGCTGATGCACCTTTTAAGAGCTTTCTTGTAAAGGGAAAGCACTTGACTTCTTTTTCTATAACGGTGAGTTAAAACACAGCTTTACCCTGTCTCAGTACCAGAGAGAGAGACCTCTGTCAAGGTCTGTCAACGTATCTATGTGCTGTGAATGTTTTTCATCAAAAATCTGATCTCAGGAGCAAAACCTGATCTCAGGAGCGAGGTCATTACTTACCTAACCAATAGCACTGGTGGACAGCTTAGGACAAAAAAAAAGAAAAAATAGCTCAGGTTTGCGGGTCCCTTGAGTCTCCCGTTTCGAACATTTATCAAAGGCACAACTTTATCAAAAGCACAACTCCCAAATCCCGACTTATGGAAGATAGGCTTATGCGCATGACACTAGAGCCATGTGGATGTTGGAGAAGAGACACTCATTGGAGCAACACTTTGTGCACGTGGGTGTAAAAGTGCTGAAGAGATTAGAATGATGATGATGATGATGATGATGATGATGATGACGATAATGATGATGATGATGATGATGATGATGATTACAGCATGCAACAGTATGAGCAACACCACCACTTATACTAACTGAATTCTAAAATTCTCTATATATATTTTGTTCGTGCTACTCAGAGTAGCTTTGCATGTGGACATGGATGTATTCTATCAGCCCCTACTCCGAACCACCATACCAGACATCCTCCTCCGCAATCCTCCACATTTGTCAGACACAGAATTCATACACAGTGGGCAGAAACTATGCGAAAATGACCCCGTTCTCATTCCGTTCCTCTCGACAATACCATGGGAACGGACCCCAGTCATGGCCTGGTGGAAAAGACCGCCGGGCGTTGCCCTTCTGTGGCTCCAAGTGACAAAATCCAATTCTCAGCACATCAGTCAAGAGGGGCACGGGGAGATCCCTCCATGGTACTTGGGTATAAAGGGCAGGTAATGCCATTAGCTCGGAGGAGGCTGCCGGTGTGTTTTCTCTCTCTCACCTGTCTCCTCGTGGCCTTTCCTCACCCTGCCCGTCGACTCGTGCGCAGGTCAGAGGCCAGCTCTGTGAAATGTGTGCCAATGGGCTGTGTGAGTGTCTCAGAGGAAGGCGCTGACGTGTCAGTGACATTTTCCAGCACCAGCCACTGTCAGGAGGACAGGAGACTACCATTCTGAAGAGCCAAAATTGGTTCACACATATATATATATATATGTATATATATACATACAGTACATACATACATATATATATATATATATATATATTAATATGTATGCACAATACAATAGGATACAGTACGATACAATATGTAACACTCGAGTAACAATACAATACCTAAGGAAATGTATATCATCATATCAAATTAAATATGTATATGTATATGTGTGTGTGTGTGTACTGTACTTGATTGTATTTAATTTGATATGATGATATCTACATTTCCTTAGGTATTGTATTGTTACTTGACTCGAGTGTTACATATTGCATCGTACTGTGTCCTATTGTATTGTGCATACATATTTTACCGTGAGTAAAAACAATATTACATACCTGATAAATACAAGGTCTGAAACCAAACAGACCGAGACCTCCAGCTAGTTGGAAATGTGCGTACTGTCCATTGTTCATTACACATGTGCAGAATGCATACTTGTGCATGATCTATTTATTAGTTTAGGTCATTGTTTATCTGACGGAGCGTGCACCATCTAAAATTGCACCAGTTAGCTTCAGGCCAATTTGCATCTGGAGTCCTTGGGCAGGGGCACAGTCAAACACAACACAAGACAACAATAATACAATACAAGAACATATGATACAGTGCCACAATGCAACCTAAAAGTAATACATACAGCCGTGAACATTTAAGAGCGTTATGAAACAGAAAAGAACACTCACAACGGGCGATGACATGACTGTGATGTCATTGTGATGATTGTGTCATTGTGATGATTGTGTCATCTTAAGTTTTACCTTAAGTGTAGGAACAGCTCAACCTGATTTGTCACAAACTAGGAATCATTTCAGTCCATCCAAAAAATGCACCGACACCAGTTTTTTTTTGGTGTGTTTTTTTTGTTTTTTGGACAGATTGGAAGTAGCGATGGTTGAATTGAATTTCAGTGGGGCCCCTTGAAAGTCACACCAAACGTCATAACCGTTTGACTACAGTATTAGACAGTAGCCTATAGTCAGTTTAGTCTCTTTGACTTTCACTAGCATTGTCTCCAGACAGTAACAATTTCTACATCCGATATCGCAAATACCAAAACACTGGTTCGATTCCCAGTTTGTGACAGCTTCTTAAACAAAGTGAAATGTTCCTTTTAACCTAGAGCTTCAATCTTTTCCGTAGACTCCCTGATATCGGTGGGTATTAAGTTCCATTTCAAATTACATTGATAGAAAAAAAACATTGGCCAAAGGCTGTCTTATACACTGTGCCACACAGCCACCTGTCAGAAGGCTCCAGTCCCCCTAGCAGTCCTAACATGTGTCTGTGAAAGAACAGACATCCTTTTAAAGGTCTCATTATGCAAAGGTGTTAGCCTTGTCTTGGTGCGGATTTGGCAGTCTGAAATTATGTTTAGGCGCTGGGGGGAAATGACATAGGTACTCCGTGCCATTTGGCTGATTGTTGAGAAAATACAAAATATGGTGCCTTTAAAGGAGGTGACGCAGACAAGCATCTAAAAACAAAACAAAAAAAAGCTGTCAAAGATCAGCAAATTATATTCCTTGACAATATGACATGTTTCATCAAGTGTGTTCAAGGTTTGTTTGTAGAGGTCTGTTCACAGGCCACAACTGTGTCCTGAATTTAAATAGATTTCTGAGTGTGTAGAATAGATTCAACATGCATGCGTTTGATATTGTGAGGAAGCCTCTGATTGTGTTGCCGGACGTGTGTCTGCAGCATGTCTGTCTGTTTACACTGGTCAGCTTTACAGATGTCTGTTTACAGAGTGCTGTGTTTCAGCCTATTTACCTGTCAGATGCAAGGTCTTTAGAAAAAAAAAAAAAAAAAAAGGGCCAGACGCTGACGATGTTTCCTTGACAACAACGCGGAAATCCATCGCCCCCACAGGACCGTGGCACGGCAGCGCCGGGACCAGGATTCTGTTTAAGTGAATGAAACGTTTAGAACGCTGGTTCCATTCAATGCTCCAGTGGTTCTTCACGTCCAAATCGGTGACCAAACCCTCGTTATCTAAGATCCCTGGTCAGACGCTCCTTTCACCTCCTCTGATTTCACCTTATTTCACCTTATTTAACCTAAACCACATAGCTTACTGTCACCCAGGAAGCTTACCATCGCTTACCATCAAGAAGAAGAGGAAGAAGAAGAAGAAGAAGAAGAAGAAGAAGAAGAAGAAGAAGAAGAAGAAGAAGACATTTTACAGAATTCTACAGAACATTTTATAGAAAGAAATGTGTGGAAATGTATGTTCTTTAGAGAATAACCACTAAAACCATGGCAAGATAGTAAAATACAGCAACTGAATTAGAGGAATTTCAAAAGTGACTTTTAAAGGGGAATGCCACCTATTTTAAGAATTTACATTGTTATTTGTGTGTAACGGAATGAAGTTCAGTCTCTATTTGTGAATGTGTACAACTCTAAAACAACATATCACAGAGAAAACCCTCAAATCTGTGATGTCTCCTGCATGGAAGATCTGTAGGCTGTTCCACAGACAGTTAATGGGGCACAGACTTTGTGAGCCCATGCAATGTTTGTGTAAACTCCTAAAATTCTATGTCAGACCTGTTGCCAAACACTAGAATATAAACCTCATTTGGGTGTGAGAACTCAACATGTTATGGCTCAATTGGTTACCCATCACCAATAATTCCACAAGGCACAATAACAACTTAAAGGAAGGGAACACCTCAAAACATCATTCATCTAGTTCAGAGGAGCCTTAGGTGAACATGTAGGTGTCACTTCCGACTGGAAATAGCAACACTTTGCGTTCTCTCACGTTTCCGATGTCTGGTTTGAAAACTTAAAAATGATGACTCTTGTCAATGTAGCACAGCGAGAGTCGGCTGAGACTCCATCCAACGTAGTCTATGCTCCATTCAGGTAAATTGGATAGGCTGAGGTCATTTGTTTTTTCTTTTCTTTCAGCATCTATTGCCAGACTGCTGTTTTACCTAATTAGAGTCTTAAGAGACTTAATATTTAAGAGCTGGTGGCTTGGCACATATAGTATCTTAATGCTCTGTTTAAAGTGCTGTCTGAATAGATTTACTAGGATGTTCTTATATTTCCATTTATATAGACCTAAGAATAACTGTTGTGCATTGTACGTGCCCGTGAACCAACTGAAGAAGCTGTCTATATAGGGACTCATATTTTCTTTTTAATTATTTTCTTTGCTTTGAGTGGTGGGGCGTGCTGCAGGGAGTAGACTGGGTCTCAGTCCTCTTCAGGCTGCAGGGAGTAGACTGGGTCTCAGTCCTCTTCAGGCTGCAGGGAGTAGACTGGGTCTCAGTCCTCTTCAGGCTGCAGGGAGTAGACTGGGTCTCAGTCCTCTTCAGGCTGCAGGGAGTAGACTGGGTCTTAGTCCTCTTCAGGCTGCAGGGAGTAGACTGGGTCTTAGTCCTCTTCAGGCTACATGAGTTGTGGTAGGCTAAGTGTTGCAAACAAACTCCTGCACGCTGTCTAACTTGCAATAATACATTTATTTGCAACATTTCGGTGCTAGACCTTCATCAGGCAAATGGTTTATGACAATGAGAAGCCATCTTATAGGGAGTGGCTGGAAAGCCTACAATCAATCCCATTACCCACATGCAATAGGAAGGCATCAATACCAAACATCAATTTACAGTCTCCAATAACATACATGGAGCTAGGAAATACATAGTAACAATCATAAATGTACCCCAGAATATCCACACCAAATGGATAGATCACTACAAAATGTCCGCAAAGGCTAAAATGCAGTCTCAGTAAAGTTTTATCAATTATGGATACATTAAATGGCATGTGAAAAATCAGCATCAATAAAAAAATTAATAGAACCCATCATCATATAACAAGACCTCACAAAATTCCAACGGGCAAAAATTCCATCAATGTATACATAGGTTAAAGAATTGCAATTGGAATTGTCAGGTAATTGCAGTCAGAACATTGCTAAAATCACCTTAATCACCATATAGTAATTGATTGGTTTGCAGTGTCAGTTTGCAGTGCTAGTTTTCAGTGTCAGTTTGCAGTGCTAGTTTGCAGTGCTAGTTTGCAGTGTCAGTTTGCAGTGCTAGTTTGCAGTGCTCGTTTGCAGTGCTAGTTTGCAGTGTCAGTTTGCAGTGCTAGTTTGCAGTGTCCGTTTGCAGTGCTAGTTTACAGTTCACTCTCAATGTTATATAGAGCATGTGTGGTGTGTATTCTCCTGAGGGCATAGGTAAGTAGTATCTCCCTGTAATGCCATGCTTGGCCCTCCCTCTGCCATTTGGTTGTTTTTAAATAATTCCTGGGAAGTACATATTTGATATGTTTTTAATAATAAAACATCATCTTGAGACATAGACTGACATATATATAGAGAGGGAGGCAACAGTGGCTCAGGAGGTAGAGCCGTCGACTGGTGGTCCCCGGTTCGATCCCTGGCTCCTCCTGGCAACCTGTCGAAGTGTCCTTGAGCAAGACACTTAACCCGTAACTGCTCCCGACGAGCAGGGTGGCACCTTGCATGGTTGCCTCCGCCGTGTGTGAGTGAATGGGTGAATGTGAGGCATACGTTGTAAAGTGCTTTGGATAAAAGCGCTATATAAATGCAGTCCATTTACCATATATATATATATATATATATATATATATATATTGATAACCTAAATGTTCAAAATAAATATATATATTTATGATAACCCGTTTCCCTTCCTGCCTTTTTCTTTTCCCACAACAATCTAAATGAAATGACTCCTTTGAGTTTAACCTGAATGCACGTCTTTCGCTCTTTTGTGACCTTTGTAGAATTCATATGTGCAGACATATAAATACACTCGGCATATGTTCCTAGGGTGTTAGGCCTTCGGTGGCGCAGTTAAACTGTGATATTGGGTCATGCCACACTCCGCTGCAGCGACCTCCCCCCCCCCTTCAGGGGTGATGCGGTTGCTTTGTTGTTGTTGTTGAAGCCTAGCATACAGTATTAGTCAAATAACTAGGTCTTGGGGATGTGTCGAGTGTGTAGCACTAAATGTATCTAAACACATTCAGGAATCTGGCAGCTCCGTTTCTCCCCATGCCGTTTTCGTCGAAGTCGGTGCACAATCCGAGTTCTGTGTTAATGAATGGAATATATAAGCATGGTTAAGTGTTAATGAATGGAATATATAAGCATGGTTAAGTGTTAATGAATGGAATATATAAGCATGGTTAAGTGTTAATGAATGGAATATATAAGCATGGTTAAGTGTTAGTGAATGGAATATGTAAGCATGGTTTAGTGTGTTGATGTTCATAATCTCTCCCAGGG
>OMKL01071063.1:0-10336 GCA_900302295.1 Parasudis fraserbrunneri | reverse complement strand
GGAGAAGCACAGGAACTTAAGCAATAAGCTACGCTAGGCTACGCTAGGCTACGCTAGGCTACGCTAGGCTACGCTAGGCCGCGCTAGGCCGCGGAGCAGAGCAAACCCCTTAACTGTTCTAAAATCACGGTTACTACATATACTGGGGCGGCACGGTGGCGCAGTGGTTAGCATTGTTGCCTCCCAGCAAGAAGGTCCTGGGTTCGCATGTCCTCCCTGCTTTTACGTGGGTTTCCTCCGGGTCCTCCGGTTTCCCCCCACACCATAATAAAGACATGTATGCTAGGTATATACTCCCGCCATCGCCCCTTGACCAAAGGTACTGGCATTACAACTGGAGTTTGTCCCCAGGCGCCACACTGTGTGGCTGCCCACTGCTCCTTAATGGTTAGGATAGGTCAAATGCAGAGGATGAATTTCCCCAAGGGGATTAATAAAGGATAACTTAACTTAACTATACAGAGGTGTGGCCTATGGGAGATGGGACTTGGTGTTTGCGCAGGGCAGCAGGGTCTGGTCCCTGTCAGACCGGCACATCCGGGTACTTTGGCTTTTTTATTTTTTTGCGACTGCGCCTACTTTTTGGGGGAAAACACTGACACCTTTCCTATTGACCGCCATTGTATTTGGCCCTGTATGAAAATTGTCAGCAGGATGCATACATTGTTTGAAAAGTTTGTTTTGTTAGTGCATCATGTTAAGTCAAGTAATTATTTTCCAACACTGGCCGCCATTGAGCGTTCGCGCCATTGTGAAAAGTTACATTTGATCCCGTTTTCAGGCAAGCCTCTTTAGTCTTCCCCTATGGTATTATGACATATTCCCGGTCTGCGTCCCAAGTGTCCCTTGGTTGTGACTTTTTGTTGAAATTACATATTGAAATTTTAGGGCACACACCTTCAGTCAGGAAATAGAGAGTGGACATTTGTATTGAATTTTCTCTGCCTGAAAAAGTTCTCAGAATTATAAAAATAACTATAACAAATATTTCCTGGCTTCTGATCGGCATGCAGAGTACTTTTAGTGAGTATGCATGTAGTGAGTACTTTTCATTGGGGAACACAATGGTGGTATCAGTTTTTCGATGCGACCCTAGGAACACCAGTTGGCAGGCCAAAAGAAATCTTATTGGTTGCTAAAATTCAGGCACCATTACAGGGCTTGGGACAGTCACAGACACCACCACAGAGATTGATTTTCTCAGAGCATTTGATTTATTGGTAGCTGTTGGGATGTAAAGAGAATTTCACCAAATATGACCAACATTTTTCTCCTTTTTTTTTTTTTTTTTTTTTGCCTACCCCACCTTTAAACACTGTGAAATGTACCATGTGGGGTTTGACTGAGAGGCTACACCCTTCATTTGCTTAAATTGCTCGGTGCAAACAGTCACATGATGGTCAGTAAAGGGTTACAGGAAGGACGTGAACTGGCCATGCTCTCAGCAACCAGGCAACACCCAAGCAACTGACTCCTAACAGTTGTCTTTCATTTTTCCTTTCTCAAACTCTTTGTGCACCTCAAAACCCACAGCCTGGCACACAGAGTATGCATGCTGCATTGCACAGAATGGGCTGACTTTAGGCTCTACACATCAAGAAATGTTTGGATTTAACTAATGCCAGTGCTAATGGTAATCAAGGGAGGCTTAGTCTCACAAAGCCAGACCCACCTACACACTGTGCCAGTGCTGGGAGGCTTGACACTATTTGAAAACAAAATAAGAAAAAAAGTGTTTGGAGGGTTTCTGTAACACCAAAAACAAACTTTTAAGCAGCTGATACAAGCTAAAAATGTTATTGCTTTGATGCGTCTCCCACCTTTTAAGTTCTTGATCTGTAATATTACTACTTCTATCGCTCAAATAGAATCACATTTCAAATTTCACACATAATGTTGTGAAAGGTCTCTTGAGATAAACAGATGACTCAGCAGTATGATGACTCTATGAAATTTCATCACCGGTTTTAACAAGTAAAATATTTGCACTGCTGTGCAAAGGTAACTTCTGTATCCTCTTTCACTCTCAATGTACTGTGGTAAAAATCTTAAAGGGGCATGCCACTCATTCACTCTTAATGGGCCCCAGGACAGTTCAGTCAGTATGTGTGATCATGCATCGCTCTCTCCCAAAGCAGAGAAAATGAATGAGGCTATGCCATTGTGAGGCCATACAATGTTTGTGTGAGATCATACGTCCAAATTAGGTTTTAGTTCCGGTTCCGACCTTCTAGCAACGTTAGAACATAAACCTCATTTGGGTGTAGCTCACAAACATTTTATGGCCTCACAAAGTCAGAGCCGCATTCATTGTCTATGGAGAATCCCCAGATTACATCCCAGTGACATCACCAATTGGAGGGTTCTGGATCTGATTTCTAGCTCTAGGAGAGAGTGGTGCGTGTTCACTAATACTGACTAAACTGTCCTGTGATATAAGAGGAACACGTGAATTCTTGAAATGGGTGGCATTCCCCTTTGATAAGTTCTGCTGGCAATTTGGGGCATGTCTTCCAATCATGCAAACAACAAACACAGAGCAATGGCAAGGTCATCAAAACATGAACCTATAGGCTGAGAGGTGGTTTGTAGGCCACACGGGGAACCTTTAAATGTGACACCTCCTCAAAACATTGTCACAGCCACAGACGAGGCCATTGGGACATGTCTTCTGTCACTCCTAACAGCACAGGTAAAGTCACTTGAGAAAATTCCTTTGACGGTATAGTTCTGAAGAAGTATACAGATGAGATTTGATACCGATATGTCTCTGATGCGTAACATTGCTATGTACAGGCAGGAGCTGATAGAACACTGAATTATAATTACACTGAAGTATATACAACATCTTATTAACTTGGAAACTATTTACTCATGTTATCCTTCCAGAAATGTTTAGGTTATGCTATTCCTTTCATCTACGTCATTTCACTGAGCTGTAATTAATGATGCAAGGATTCTGTGTCTCTTGGTGACATCACATTCGGAGGAAATATTTTGTAATGAATTTATGCAAGACAGTTTACAGTTTTTTGGTCTGTGTGAGCTTGTGTGCAAAATGAAATAGCATCGTTTTTTTACAAGGTGTAAAAGAAAATATGAGCAAGTCACTGTATAGTCATATCCTTAAATGTAGTGTGGATTATACACTACAAAAAATTATTGTGTGTAGCAGCAGAGCAGTGTTGCAATATTTGTCTAGAGGACAACTTTTAAAATAAGAATCCAGACAGAACAATTAGAAAAATGGGAAAAAAAGAAAGGGAAAAAAAGCAATTTTTGTTCTAACATCATAATACAGTGTTTACAAAAGTATCATCACTTACTCCTTTGTAAAAAGCAGAAGTTTGACAGTACAGTAACGTGATTGCGAAATGTTTAATGAGACAAAACTGTGAGGCAAAAACCAAAAAGCCACCTAACAAGTAAATAATAATAAGTCAGTTATTTATGTTGCCCATTATCACAGTTCAAATGGCCTCACAAGCCCACATTGTGACTAATTTTGGGAGGAAACACCCAGCTGCATGTAAATACAGTGACACAAATACATTTAACTGAATTGTAGATTCCAACATGAATCTGAAAAAGGACTGATGATGCATGTGTTAGGGTTGCGAGTTGGTTGTTTGCAAAGAGTTGACCCTGGAACACGGAATATGAGTTTGATGAACACAGGTTTATTTGTCACAGAGTTGGAAGGCACATGTACATGGTTTCTTAACAGGTTAGCAATCGCAGGCTGTAAACAGTTAACTGCAACCACTAGATCCCGAAAAGAACGCTTTCTGTCAGTTTGTACCCTTACACATGCTAATATGATGATGAATTTGGGTAGTTTTTGTGTCATGTTAAATGCCACTACTTCACGCACATACTGTACGACACACATCCCCTGGCATTTGTACAGTTCCTTTGCCACGTTGTCTTATTTCACCTTCCCTCAATTTTGCATCGGCCGAAACATTACTTTCGTTTATTTTACTTTTTTTTACATTACTTTATTTAAATGTGTGCAAAGCATTGTGTTTTACCCAATCATTTTTGTCTGATTTTCAAAGCACTCTCAATAAAGCAAATTCTGGTTTCATCATGCGTAACACTATACTTTAGGGGCACACATGATAAAGTACCTCAGAACTAATGATGAACTACATGTTAACAAAGTGTAGGGATAAATTATCATTTAACTGATAGTTAGAATTAGCGGCAGGCAGGTAGAAAATGTGGGTTTGAGAGTCAAATGGATCATTCTTTACTGAATGTGTCATTAGAAAGCAAAGCAGAAGCTGCATTCTGGAAGAATTTTCTGAAGAGATCAAGTCTGAGACTAATAATTTGTTAACATGTAATCCCGCCCCCCCCCAAAGTAAAGTGGCACCATTATTTGGAGTTGAATATCAGATTTTTTGGTATCTTATATAAACATATTCTTATAGAATCTGTGTTTGTTTGTTTGTTCGAAAGACGCAACCTTTTTAACCTTTGCAAAATAAAATAGAACAAAATGTATCAGTGATATTGATATTAATCAGTGAAATCAGCGAAATCTCACACTCAAGGGTTTTCCTGTGTGCAGTTGCTCTCCTTACCTTTCAAGGAAATCAGCCGTGTCACTCTCCACGGGAGGATAAAATGGCTCACTATCTAAACCACCGGCCTGTTAAAAGATTAGAGAATAGACATTATAAATACGGACAACGACCTGGACGGCTCAGAGATGTGATCAGAGATGATGTGAAATATAGGTGGTGGTGGAAACTGATAATAAGGGCTGTTAGCACGCGACACTGACTGATTTCAACACCGTGGGGCTGCCCACGGTTTCCCCCCTGTGCCAACGGCCTGATACCAGTGTCACGCAACGGGCTGCGCCGAGACAGAAATATCACCGCTGCTTACTCAAAACCATACAAGATGTTCGTGACAACGTCTCATGGTGCCACGCACAGTATTTGGCACCAAAAAATATATGCATTATAGAGGTAATTGTTTACAAACTCAAACCAAATAAGTTGGACACGCATTGGCACAATTCAGCTACTAACAGAATGAATTCATTAATTAATTTGAACACCTGACTCATACGACCTACTGTACTGTAGGCCTGCAACAGATCAAATACATGGTACAGAAAGGTGCTATGATATGCTACAGTATTGGCTATTTGACACAAACAGAAGAATTTACCAAAGACATTTTTATCTAAAAGCTACATTTACCAATATGCAGGAGCTGCTATAACTATCCTTCATCTAACTTGCACTAACTTGTAGCACTTGCATAGAAACACTGCTTCGATGTTCAGGAAATGGTGGGTAGAGTGCGGGTATGTCACTGGCATTATCGAAAAATCAATTACACAACACCTATATAAGGCTTACAACAGATCATTTTCATGCTGGTTTGAAACTGCCCTTTCCTCTGTTGTGAAACCAAAGAACATATTATCTGAATATATCTCATTTGTGTTTTTTTTTTTTTTTTTTTTTCATTTTTTTTTTTTAAAGGGATAGTTTTGATTTTTTTTTTACATTAAGTAGCATGAAATACTGCCAGTATTGTTATCGATGCATATGCGGTAGTTTACTTACCAAGTCCTGTGGTCATATCATTCATACAATTTATTAGCCATTTTAACATTGGGTCGGTTTGTCCATTTAAGACATTAGTAAAAAAAATAAATAAATAAATAAATAAATAAATAAATAAATAAATAAAAAATATAATATATAATAAATAAATATATACATACATATACACATATGTACACTCACACATACAAATATACACATAAAAATAAAAGCAGATGTGCATTAAAACTATACAGGCCTAACCTCCCTTTCCTAACCCCCCAAACCCACATGGCACCCCTGTCTCCCATCATTACAAAGAAAAACATCATGGCATTTCCAAAAGAGTATCATGGTGCCTCTGTCATTTCCCTGCCACCACAATGGTAGTGACCAAAAACAATTGACACACCACTACACCACTTAAATACACAATTGGCACTATGACAATACATGATTTCCACCATGGGAGTACCATGCCAATTCATTCACACAACAGTCGGTATCATGGCAAAACAAACATCTCTATCAAACCTCCATGATACCTCTTTGCAAGGGCAATCCCACCCAAAACCATCCACTTATTGGTTCCATAATAAACATTGCACAAGTGACACAAACCACACACAAGAAAGTTTATCTGTTCCAACTTTGTACATTTAGGTTTACCAACATATGTCTTGATGACTACAAAACTAAAGGGAACTCAATTAGATATCCTTTTAACCTTTTCTACAGTGTTTTAAAAAGCTTCTGTGGATTGGTTTTTGGCACTATTTGCTCTTGCAATTTATACCACTTAATGTAAAAAAGAAATCCCAACTATCCTTTTAATTTACTGCTGATTTGTTTGGGGTTAGTTCCATTCAGTGCAGTTCAGGTACTCATGTAAGTGACAGCTTTTAATTTCTCTACCACCAGCTATGGACTACGCGGACTATATGACGGGGAGCTACGATTATGACTACATCACCTCCACAAGTGACAACCCGCTTTATGAGAGGTGTGAAGCTGGTGAACACGAGCTGACCATCAAGATATTCCAGACCTGCATTTTCTGCCTGACCTTCCCCCTGGGCGTGGTGGGAAACTCCCTGGTGATAGCAACCTTCGCTCTCTACCGGCGCCTTAGGCTTCGCTCAATGACCGATGTCTTCCTCTTCCACCTAGCGGTGGCTGACCTCCTGCTCCTCCTCACCCTTCCGCTCCAGGGTGTCAGCACTCACCAGGGCTGGTTGTTTGGCGAGCCCCTCTGCAAGGCTACACGCACCTGCTATGCTATCAACACGTACAGCGGGCTACTGCTGCTAGCTTGCATTAGTGTTGACCGCTACGTGGTGGTGGCGCGGGCCCAGCAGGCGTTAAGGCTACGCAGTCGGATGCTAACAGGCGGGAAGCTGGCTTCTATGGGTGTGTGGCTGGTTGCCTTGTTCCTCAGCCTGCCTGAGATCTTGTTTTCTGGGGTGACACTGTCAGGAGAGGAAGCATACTGCGGAATGAAAATACCACCTTCGGTGGACGGTAGGCAGGTCAAGATGATCACCTACGGAGCCCTCATCGCTGCCTTCTGCCTCTCCTTCCTGGTTATGGTAGTATGCTACTCCATGATTGGCAGCGTGCTGTGGGAGGGGCACGGGCATGGGCGGGGCAAGGGTTGGCAGCGCCAGCGTACCCTGAAGCTCATGGTGGCGCTGGTGTTTGTTTTCCTGGTCTTCCAGCTGCCCTACACCGTGGTGTTGTCCCACAAGATGGTGGGCCAGTTCTGCGGCCTGCTGTGGGAGTACATCACCTGCACGTTGGCCTACACCCGCTGTTGCCTCAACCCCATCTTCTACGCCCTAGTCGGCGTGCGCTTCCGGAACGATGTCCTGAGGCTGCTCCATAACGGAGGCTGCCTGTGCGGGCTCCACTTGGGGCCTCAACTGAAGAGCTGCAACTCAATGACGCCCTCGTCCCCCGCTGTCACCGCGATCTCTGCGCTCTCTCCCACATCCCCTCGGCGCGACCCCTCTGATTCTGAAGCGGCACCGGCCAGCAAATTTAAATTTCCAGTATCAGACGAGCACTCTGGTTTCCCCAAGTCGTTTCTGTTCCAAGTCAGCCAAGCCAAGTAATATTTCCTGGAGTGACTTTAAAGATAGAATCTGGAATGCCATTGAACAGCAAGCTCTAGGCAAAAGTGTGCCTCTTGGTATTGCACTTTGTTTGCTTTTGTTTTGGTGCCATTATTTATTATACTGTGAATTTATCCAGCGATAGCAACCTCTCCCCTATCCCCACTCAACTCCAACCCACACATCAGATCAAAACCAAAAATTTGAAAAAATAAAATGCAATACCAAGCAGGGCTCTTTTGCCTAGAGAGTGCTGTTTGACAACATTTAAGATTCTAACTTTAAGCTAGTTGAACAAATTTGCATTACATGTATCGCCTTTTCCCCCTCTCATGATTGTCAGTTATTCTACTCATTTTAAAGATAGCCTCTGACAGTTGTTTAATCCAAGACCAGTGTAAAGTTATGGTACTTTATATGCATTGCATTATATCATTTTATTTCATTATACTCAAAGTACCATATGAGTGTTTGATCATTTTTTATATAAATGTGAATGTATGTTTTTTTTTATGCTTCTCCATGTTTTTGTATACTATTGTTAAATATTTAAACATAATTAAGTAAGTAGGATAAGCTTGTTTGATAGTCTTTGTGTATATATATTTGTAATTAACACAGTGTATATTACAAATAACCCATTTAATTCTAGAGGTTTCTATCACATGATCTTAATTGCCCTATATTTGCATTTTTCTACAGACAGAATTGTTTATTTTTGCTCTTGTGTATATTCATTCACTTGTTTGAATAAAATGTAATACATATTGGCACTTCTCTCTCTTTCAATCATAACAAAAGTGACAGAAAATACAGTAAAGTAAGAGATGTTGCCATTGTACATACTCTCATCAGTGAACTCTATTCACCCCTATTCACCCCTATTCACCCCTATTCACCCTATGCAAGACATGTAAGACGTCCTGGTGGCTCAACATCACTTTCACTTTCAACATCCGTGGGTTTGAATCTGGCTCATGTTCAATCTCTTCCATAGTCACTTTCTACAACGGTTTACTATCTAATAATCAAAGACATTAAAAGTAACAGCTCTGTAAGAAAGAAAGCAATTCATGTGGTGTCTTTTTGAAAACACTCTTAAACATTCACATGTGTCCATTTTGTATGAAAGGCATGTGAAGATGAAGGAAAGCGGCAGTGAACGGCGATGCGGCCGAGCTCTCGAGACACAGAACACGGTGGTACTTTTTATTTAACCTCACAAATTCAAATCATAACACTGCTTGTGACTGAGGCAATGCAGAACAGTTTACACTCGCAGGTACAGTAATTCTACGGATTTCTTTTTCTTCATAGTTATATGAGAATGTCACAGTGATAAGGAGTTGTGGAAGAAGTGCCCAAACCCTTCACTTAAGTAAAAGTAGAAATATAGTATATAGTATCTAAGTATGTATTATAATATAGTTAGTTGCTACTAATTTCTTCACATTGAAATTAGTTAAATTATATCATCAGGAGGAGTCAATCTAAAACAACTTTGAGAGAGTTCAACTATATCCAAACAAACAGATCATTCTAAAATCATATCAATATAGGCTAGCAGCAAGAGAACAGATACAGAGTAAAGTGTTTGATTTAATGTGGTTAGTGTGTTTGATTTAGTGACGGGGCAGGCAAATCCTCACTTGGACTTGCCTGAGGGTATATCTTATCAGAGAACAACTGTTGAATCCCACAAATAGGAACATTTGTACTTAAATTCATGGCTAAAAGCAGTTAAAAGTAGTTAGTACTAATACTAACAACTTCCAGTGATGGATGAGTGCACAGTTCCTTTACTTTAGTAAAAGTGGAAATATCCTGATAGAATAGTACCCTGGTAGAAGTAAAAGTCCTCCAAAATTACATTTAAGTAAAAGTATAATATTTGATATTGGATGTACTTCAAATACAAAATAATAGTATCAAAAGTAAAAGTACACATTCTACATGATCTTTGTGTATTTCAGTGCTTAGGGGCATTCAATTCTCGATCCATTGACCTCTAAAGGTTATGTTGAAGTGGTAGGTGGTCCAGTTATGCTGGTTCTGATTGGAGAAAGTAAGTAAAATTTCCACACTACAAGTAACATTTGAAAGTACATCATCTTTATTACATTATCCCATGTTTTGTATACAAAATAATTTTCTTCAAAGTAACTAGTAAATGATGCATTCAGATAAATGTAGTGGAGTAAAAAGTGCAACATTTCCTTTGAAATATTGTAGTGAAAATAAAAAGGGTTAGCTAAAAATGTTACTTAAGTACAGTACTAGTGGAAAACAGTTAGTTACTTTCTACCACTGACTACTACCCATCTGCTGCAAACTGTAGTTAAACTAGTATTGAACTACTGTACATGTAGTTAGTTAACCACTCCCAACATTGTGCATACTTACAAATCATTTAATCTATCAAACACAACAGGTAAGATATTTGTGAATGTGTGAGCCTGGTGCTGAAACTTGATGGTTTGTAAAGTAGGATAAACAGGGGTGGCAGGTTGGCCCAGAGGTTCAGAGCCTGACTAATAACCAGAAGGGGTCTGGTTTTATTCCCAGCAGGTGGGTGTATTCTATCTGAGGGTGTTCTCTAGCTTTGAGTTGATAAGAGCGGATGATATTCCATCTACACTGCCCATCGTT
>OMKL01071023.1:7509-18083 GCA_900302295.1 Parasudis fraserbrunneri | reverse complement strand
CATAAGGATTTTATTTCGTTTCGAAGTTTCATTTACTACACATTATTGAAAAGTTATTGCTGTATTTGCCCCTGTTGTCTTGGTGTGGGGTTTGTTTGAACGGTCTGACAGCTCCCGGCTACTCGATATGTGAAACAACCTGTCAAAAAAACCACACTATTTTGAGGTGATGATAATCGCTGATTACTGTCTGCCTCTCCAAAATAAAGCTTCTCCAAATAAGAATCGGCCTCCGAGTATTAGACCTAATTGATGAGCTGACTTGGGTCGGCACATAGAGCCAACAAGCGCAGCAAATAATAATAATAATAATAATAATAAACTTTATTTGTATAGCACCTTTCATACAAGAATTGCAGCTCAAAGTGCTTCACAGCATAAAATTCAGTAAGAGACATACAATAGCAGTGCAAAGCAGTGCATAGCAGAATTAAAAACAACAGCATGACACAAACAATCAATATCATATCAGAACCTAATGTTCCAATAGGCTTTTGAATTACAATAATCTTGTAATTGTAGTATAAAATAGTGAACTCATTATAAATGAGTGTAAAGTAAGGTTCAACAGCATGATATAAACAATCAATATCATATCAGAACCTAATGTTAGGCTTTTGAATTACAATAATCAGAGATCTTTCAACTGTTATCCTCCCACGTTCCATTCTTTGGAAAACCACGTTTATTCTCATATTTCCCCATCTCCTCGCCATATTTGTTGATCATAACTTTTAGAGGGCCCCTTTGGTCTAGCCCAAGGGTTTAGTCTCACTGCCTATTATCGGTGGCTGCCTATTAACAAATAGAGCAACAGCACATGTTCAACAATGTAACAAAGTGTATAATTTTGATCCAACCGCAGCAAGAGCTGCCTCCCCCCTGCGGTGACGCCGTTTACATTGTTTTCTAGCTAGAGTGTGTGAGGGTGGAAGGGAGGGTGTGTCTGTGTGATCTCCGAAATACAATGAAATGTCATTTGTGTGATTTACTACTTTTCGCGAATGAATCTTAACCATACAAGTTGCATATCTAGCAATAACGAAACAGAAATATCTAACAATCTGCACAGTCCTAAAGACGTCTCCTCCTATTGTCTAATTACCGTTTACGGTCTATGCGGTTATTGATTATTAATCAATACATTAATAAGATTATTCGAATTTACATTTGGTGTCCTTTCGTTTATAAAAACCTATCCTAACAAAATCAATGCATTCATTTTTCAATTTTGTATTTATTATGAGAGATACATGCAATTGAAATTTGAACGGTCAGAACGACCGTTATGGCAATTCTAGTAGTTATGAAATTCCGGCACTTCTAGTGTTAAAGGAAACTGAGGTAACATTCCCAAGCAATATTAACAAAGTAATGTACAGAATTTCATACCAAATGAGAGTGGGCATGGGGTGGAGAATTATGCCACTACTACATCAATTTAAAATGTGATAGGTGTTGTGGAACCGAGAACCATCAATTATGCACGTGAGCAGATTTCCATGGTTAATACAAATTTATTGACAAATAAGGGTCAATCACAAAGTAGAGATCTGTAAGAGGTAAGCTGAAGGTGTCCCAGCCAGGGAGCGACCCTGGCAAGACTCACCCCTGGAACCCAAAATCAGGGGCTTGTAGGACCAAGGAATGTGGAGAAGGGGGTTACAGAGATTTAGGAGTAGGGAAGAGATAGAGGAAACGGGTCTCTTTTAATTCCCCGACAGAGGTATAAATAAAAAATATAGAAATGTAAAAAATAAAATGTGATTCATAAATGTATACAAATGGATTACTCTGTAAGTATGGTATAAATACAATGTACTGCAGTGAGGATGATTGCATGGCACCACCAATGGCAATTTGTTGCAAATCTAACCCTTAGCAAGGGAGAAGCCGTGAACAACCACAACATTATAGGTCAGGTATACTCACTTTATGTGGCAGTCTTGTATCTGTCATCCTAAGTCTTAATAATGGCACTGGTAAATGCCATGGACAGATTTTTTGCCTTACATCGGTTGCCTAGATACCTTGTTTCTGTAACATAGTGATTAGGTGCTTATGGACATCAGAGAGCAAAAGTTCAAAAAATTCTGTCCTCTTTCATGTCAGTTAATGTTTTATTTTTTCTGTTTGCTTGCATTGACAGTGTTGACTCTGTGGTTTGTTGATTTGAGACTACAATAACGGACACCAAATGTAAAGATCAGCATTCTAAAAGTAGGTAGCATTATATATAGCATTATACATGAATGTCAAGCCCCGAACATTAATTTGAAATGCAGCTTAGGTCATAAATATGTAATAAAAGTGTTTTGATGTGTGCCTATTCAAATTTTTAAATGCATTTTTGAAAATGTGACAATGGTCATATTCAGTTTACACTTCACATTTTAGGTGGGCATTATTTGCCTTTTCATTTACAAACCAATAAAATATGAAACAGCTATGAGCCAACTATGAACCTTGAGAAAACTACTGGGGTCGAAAGGATTTACAGCATGGAAATTGTCATTATTTTGATAAAAACAAGGCCAGTGTAGCCTACAAGACAGCTGTCCTACAAGTAGGTTACTGTGAAGAGAGGGATATAGTGGAGGGTAAACCCACCTTAATTCAAATTTTATAAATTCACAGTCTGCCCACTGCTTCAGACGAGACTACACCACTGTTTTTGACCCTAAACTACATGGGGCTAGCATAAATTGGGCATGGATGTAAAGGTGTAAGGGCTTCTGTAGAGTCCATTGGCATTATTTGAGGTGAAAGGTCTATGGACCCCATTGAAAATGGCCATGCCAATTCTTCACCTTGGACTTTTGTTTAACTTTGGAACAATATTTAAACCTTTTCCAGGTAAGCTAGCATTACATGATTGGTATGTATGTATTCTTCAATGTCTCTAGTTTCATATGTTTTTCGCTCTAGCTTTAAAAAAAAAATTAAATTTTTGTAAAATTGTACCCACTACAGCCTCTGAAAGATAATAATGTCGACCCAGTGGGACAGTCTGTTTCAGAGGGGTAAATAGCTGCTATACAA
Source organism: Parasudis fraserbrunneri (assembly GCA_900302295.1). Classification (NCBI taxonomy): domain Eukaryota; kingdom Metazoa; phylum Chordata; class Actinopteri; order Aulopiformes; family Chlorophthalmidae; genus Parasudis; species Parasudis fraserbrunneri. Next base: position 15,041 of record OMKL01071023.1, on the reverse strand, counting down.
CACAATCATCATGTGCATAGATGGACCAGGGAGGCCTCGATGCTTACAATCCACATTTTCATTTTAAAATAATAACATTCAGATTCTAAAATATTGTGAGATAACAAATAGCTGTGAAGACAACCTGTTCAGTAAGTTTTTGTCTTGCATTCCCCTTCACTGACTCACTTCACTCCTTTCTTATGAGTTAATCTCAGCTGATCTTGTTGCTGATATGCAGCAGAAATACAGAGGGATTGAACCGATTAGACTTGTGAGGCAGTGTGATATTGCTGAAAGTGCTACTATGAGAGCATCATCCCCGGCACTGAAACTTGAGCTGATGAAAGCACTGCATGCGTACAATGCCAGATAGCACAAAATTTAACCTTCAGGGAATAACCCCACCCCTGAGAAAGATACCTGCCTGGGGTTCAAATGTGCCATCTCTATAAGTCAAAATTCGTATTCTTCCACTTTCACAATCCAAAACCTGAAGATAAACATTCTCTCTAAGATAAAAGCATGTCAAAAACGTAAATACTTAATGCATCACATTCAATGAAAAACCATAAACCTAAACAGCAAAAGGCTGTCTTATGAAGATATATAATACATTGTTATAAACCAGGGTGTTACATTTAATTGCATATAATTGCATGTTTCACTAAGGTAGGGCTGTCCTGAATAATTCAAAGTGTTTAAAGGGGAATGCCACCCATTTTAAGAATTCACATATGTTCTTTCTGTGCCCCAGTACAGTTCAGTCAGTATCTGTGAATACACACCACTCTCTCCTAAAGCTAGAAATAAGAAATAGAACCCTCCAGAACCCTCCAATCAGTGATGTAACTGGGATGTAAAATCTGGTGCTGCTCCCTAGACAATGAATGGGGCTCTGACTTCATGAGGCCATAAAGGCTATGTTCAGACTGCCAGCCCAAATCCGTTTTTTGGCATATCCAGATTGTATCCAGATTTATTTTAGAAAGTCTGGACAGCAAAAAACCACATGAAATACGATTTTTGCAAATCTGATCCAAACCACATTTGGAGGTATATGCGTCTCAGTCTGGACGCTCTGGAAATTGGATTTCAAAGAGTCTTTTGTGTCACTCGCAACGTGACACACAACGATGACAAACCCAGAGTGAAGGACGTGCATCAGAGCGGCTGAGCAGCAGAGCAGTGTGGACATGGAGGACAATACAGAGAACAACAGTCTGTGGACTGACGCTTAAATAAATTGTCTGCTGGCACTTTGAGGCTTCTGTGCAAGCAAAGCCATTTCTCATGCTTCCACGTTGGAAAGCCACCAGCGTACATAGTGACTGATGCCTACGTCATTACCACAGCAACCCATGCAGATGGGATGGTGATGTCTGGACACACCTAGCAAATAACAGTGCAGACAGTCTGTCTTAAAGATCTGATTTGAGAAACAAATCAGATTTGCCTGCAGTCTGAACAAAGCCAAAATGTTTGTGTGAACTCTTGGACCCAAATTAGGTTTTAATTCTGGTTCAGACCTTCTAGCAATGCTAAAATATAAACCTAATTTGGGTATAAGAGCTCACACAAACATGTTTTGGCCTCATAAAGTCAGAGCCCCAGTCATTGTCTATGGAGCAGCCCTAGATTTTACATCCCAGTTATTTCATCATTAGAGGGTTCTCTCTCTGATTTCTAGGTTTAGGAGGGAGTGGTGCGTGTTCACAAATACTGACTGAACTGACCTGGGGCACAGGAAATGTCACGGTTGTGACTTTACCCTAGTGTCTCTCTTCCATGTCCAGCAGATCTACATTTTGTCTCTGTCTCCTGCCCCTGTTTCAAAGTCTAGGTTTAGCAGTTATATGTGTCTTGTCTGCCTCAGCTGCGTCTTGTTTGTAATCTCCCCTGCTGTCTTCTGTTAGTCTTGATTTCCCCATGTGTATTTTAGTTCCATGCTCTTTGTCAGTCATTGTCTCGTCATGCGTTTGTCGCCATGAGTGTACTCTGTTAGTCCCTGCCAGTTTAGAGTTCTCGTTTTCTAGAGTTTTCGGTTCACAGTTTTTAGGTTAGTCAGCTCGGCTGTCAGCCTGTACTCCTTTGTTGTTTTCCTGCCTGTACTCTACGTGCCTGCCTGTAATCTGCCTGCCTGCTAGTAAATACCCCATCTTGGGTTTTGCTCACCATCTGCCTCTGCCTGCCTGTGTCCTGCACTTGGGTCCTCTATACCTACACCTCACAGGAAGAGCATATGTGAATGGTGGCATTCCCCTTTAAACTTCATTGATAACCTAAGCATTCAAGTCTTGAACCAACATTTGAGTGTGGTCCACATGTTGTTTTTATCATGTAATGTACGTGTACAATTAATTCAGTGGGAGTTTCCTGTGCAGTTGCAGATAAAACTGGTGCAAGAGGGTGGGAAGCCATGGGGACTGGCGGTGAAGCCTGGCCACTGGGTGGACCACACCTTGGAGTACTGGAGCAATGGAGGCTTTCGGGAGGCAGTAGCTGCGTGATCTTGGTCCAGCAGCTTAACCTTCACCACCGGAGGGGGAGGAGGATACTGCGACGTTGAGCGCCACTGATGCACGATAGTTTCAAGTTGAAAACCTTGCCAGAGTGGGTCAGGTGGGGAAGCTGTGACACTCGCCTAGTGTAGCCTCAACTTGCTTACCCAAGTAGCACGAGGACTAGATGGATGGGGGTCATGCTGGTGTTCATCTAGCAAAGTCTCGTTATCCATGGACAACAAATCTTCCTTGCCTGATCCTCTCTCTTCACCAAATGCTTCTCCTTCATGGGTAGAAGCCAGCTGACAGGCTGTCACCGTCACCACAGGACAGGCACTGGAAGAGTCTTCGGTATCTTGTGCGCATTGAAGCAGCAGGGTGTAACACAGGACTCTCATCTGTGACAGCTTGGGACAATCTTGACAGGCATTGCCATCGTCAGCACCATGCCGGGCATGGTCCAGACCCAGACAGAGGATCCAGCAGATCATCTTTGCGGACGGGGCAGACGCGCATCAGTAAATCTTCAAAGTAGACATCATTCAGGTTTGCTGAGTGATAAAGAATCAGATAGTGTGGAGATATGAGGCAATATGTACTCTTGGGTGTGTGTGGATTATGTAACATTTTCTGCACCACTCATTGTACATGAGTATGGTTGACTTATGTTCGGAAGCCTATGGCAGTTCGGGATTGCCTATAATGCTAGCTTTGACGTTAAGTGCTAACGTTATACAACAGAAGCAGCATACACACATCCCCTCCCTCTGATGTGTGTGTGTGAGCCTCACATATGGTGGATATAATTTCCAAAAGATACCCATTCACGTCCAGTGATTGAAATTGCACTTCCAGTGAGTTAGACAAACACGTGTCTTTGGTTAAGCTCATTGGTAGAAGATCTAGGTCGTAAGAAAACAACTTTGCTCATTGTCTGTCTTTGGTTGGAAAAGAGCAATTTTCTTGGTATGGGGCTCTGTGCCTTCAGTCTCGCTGGCATATTTTCGAACCATTCAACATTTACACCGTGAATACTGGAATGAAGTAATTATATATAAATATATGAAATATATTAAAATATTGGGGTAAAAGTAATTGGAAAGGCTTCTTTCTTGTCTAAACTGAACTGAAATACATTAGTTCTATGTGCAGTAGTATTCAGTATGAGTTTCCAAAATTGCACAGTGGGCTCGTAAAATAATGCCATTTGCATTCCCTAATTGATTTAACTGGATGCTTACTAGGAGGGATGCAAAATGGGGGCAAAAAACGAACCCAAATGGCAATTGATTATTTCACAATCTCGCTGGAAATGCAGTTTGAATCACTAGAGTACATCATGAAGACTGAACTCCTCCACAAGTAATGGTCATTATAGGCTTGCAGTATAAGCTCATGTATTCCTTGCATTATTTTCAAAACAAAATGTTAAAGCTGTAAGGATGACTGACAATTAAATTGCATTCTTCAACCTCAAGCATTACTATATCTCTCCCTCTACGAAAACATAATGAAATGTTTCTCAATACAACATGCCTCACTGTCTCCCATCCAGTTAGGCTTTTCTCATTAATATATTGCTATAACAGCAACTTTGATAGCGACCATTGCCTGTCAAAACTGTCGATCCTGAAAGCTGCTTTTCATCACCAAGTTTCATTATTTCCACTCTCTCCTGCTTCACTTACAAATTGATAGGCAGGAATTCAAAGATTTCAGCCCCAGTTTGAAACCCAAACCGCCTAATCATTTGAGGTTTCTGCTGGAATAATAATGCGCTATCATAATTGATTTGTCAACTCTGAATTACAGCATTCAAATATTTTGTCCCTTATTCTGTCCCCCTAAGACAGTTTGTAGGCTAAAAGTGAACATTCACTGGTGTCTCCAATACAGAAAAAATGTGTTCCCATATCTGTGATATCATGAAAATGTACAGCCCAGTTGAAATTCCCTTGGTAAAGTTTTGAAAAGCTGATTATGACAGGATACTAAATAATGTTTCTGAGTAAAGGGATACAGTATCTGAACCTGGCTTGTGCAGCTCTGTGTTGGACACTAAGCCTGAAAATGGTATTTTGGTCTTTGCTGGCAAATTTGATCTTTGTTGACAAATCCACAATAATGTTAGACCCAAAGGAATAGCTAGCAGGCTACTTAGCTTCCTGCAGTTCTCTTTATATATTCTCTCTTTCCTTGGCTTCTAAATAGTACCTCTTCTTCTGTAATGCTGATATTTAGCTAGCTAGCGTAATGTTTGTCCGTCTTGACCATAAAGTGAACATCAGTTGTGAGTGGTACTGTAGATACCTGTGAGGGATACCGGTATGTTGAAAATGCAAATGTATTTGCAAGTGTATGGTAGCCAATGACCATCCTCACCCCACCGTGACTTCCCTGGCCGGCATGAAGAAGAGGACATATTTCTCTCAAGGCTTTCTTCCCTCCTCCCCATGCCAACGACAGGGAGAGGAGTATGCATTTGCTATGTCCTATCCATGCGCTCTCCATCTATGTGAGATGCACGGCAGACTTCAGAGCCACCCAGCAGCTGTTCGTGTGTCATAGCATAGCTGGCAGAGGTCACGCTCTGTCTAAGCGACGTCTGTCCCATTGGCTGTGTGAGGGCATAGCTAACTGTTACACCCAGGCTGGACAGATTCCTCCGGAAGGTGTCAGGGCCCACTCCACGCATGTAATCTCTGCTTCCTCCGCTCTTCTCAGTGGGGTTTCGGTGGAAGACATTTGCACTGTGGTGTCTTGGTCTCCCCCCTGCCCTTTCATTAGGTTTATCTGCTGGATGTGTCAGATAATTCTCTCTCTCATGCAGTTCTCAGTGAGGGAACCCGTCCTAGTTCTAGCTAGGATGAAGGGTCTTCTGGCTCCATCCCCAGATGGGGATTTTGTACGTGTTTTGTCTTTCTCCTCTGTGTGATTACAATTCGTAACCCACACACCAAGTTTCCAGGCATCGGTTACACACCTAAAATGCCTGTCCTTTCCTTTGTGTGGTTACAATTAGCAGGTATTCTATCCTCCTGTTATAATGCGTAACATAGGATTGTAGTCTACCTTGCTTTTACTTCAACTCCTTCCCCTGGCTTATCATTGGCAGGCACAAGCTGTTTTTTCCTCCTTTTTTGGTATTTGGGCCAACAGGGGGTGTACTGATCAGGGCCGCGCCTCTGGCTTCACCTCTGGCTTCACCTATTAGTCCAAGGAAATATAACAATGGCTATGTATTATAACTAGGGATGTCCCAATCTGTATCTGTATCACATTTTTTAAGTGACCGGTATCGGCTATGTTAAGCCAGATCAAATTCCGATCCTTTGTAGTTTCCATTAGCTGCCATAAATTACACACAACTTGTGGCAGTGAGGCAGAAACACGTGTGTTGTGTTTACTAGGCTATGTGTTTACACTGTGAATAGCTAAAATGTCTGCAGTATGGAGATATTTCAAAGTGGAAAATGAAAGTATGCTCTGCATAGCTGGTCTACCGAATCAGCTCATACAGAATGCAGCGGCCCGCCCTGATCTCCAACCTATCAAAGTCAGCCCACATCACCCCACATCTCAAAGAACTACTCTGGCTTCCCATTGCCGCACAAATCCGCTTCAAGGTTCTCGACCTGGCATTCCGTGCAACAAGGGGAACGGCTCCCTCCTACCTCCAGTCAATGGTCTCCAACTGCATACCCTCAAGACCCCTATGCTGTGCATCTTCCAGCCGCCTGAGACCCACTCCTCCGGGCTCCTGGGGGGTCATCAAACGAAGCAGGCTATTCTCTATAGTTCCGCGGTGGTGGAACGAACTTCCCACCACAGTCAGGACAGCTGAAATCCGTGCAATCTTCCACCGCTGTCTAAAAACACACTTTTTCAATCAATATCTGAATGAAAAAAACAAACAAAAAAACCTTACTGTCTACACTACTATTTACTATGCTACTATGCCTTTACTACTATGTCCTAAGCTACTATATATATACTACTATGCTACCATGTCTATACTACTATGCACTCAATGTGAAGCACGCACATTTGGCACTACTGCTAGACGAACAAAACCACTTACCCTTAACCGCCAGAGGTTTACCCTCTTGTTGACTTGTTGTACACAATTTGTAAGTCGCTTTGGATAAAAGTGTCAGCTAAATGACTAAATGTAAATGAAAGCAGTCCAACAGCCACCTGTGACGTCTGCCTAAAACGGCACCCTGAATAATAATGCGGTCATCAGATACAAAATCAAGTGAAAAGTTCAGCAGCACCACAAGAAGAGCTATAGCTAGTAACATTACATTTTAGTATGCTCAACAACTGTAATTATTTAGCTAAAGCATTCTAATCATGGAAATTAACTGCCCTACTTTACTGTTCCAGACAGCTGTGCAAGCCATTGCTGTCGACACACACACATCTACTGTAACTTACCCCCTGTCTCACATCCTACTGTACTGTTAGCTAACTTACCCCCTGTCTCACATCCTACTGTGCTGTTAGCTAACTTACCCCCTGTCTCACATCCTGCTGTGGTCCCTGTTTTCTGTGTCCCCTGTTAATCTCTGCTATTAGATTTGTCAATGATACGTTTATTTATGCCAGTCATTTTGCTCCATTCCTTCAATCTCGCGCATCAAAATTAAAGAGACGTTTGAACGATATGGAAAAACAAAATATGAAGGACATATTGCCAGATGCATAAGCGCCTATCTGTGATTATTTAGGCTAGAAACAAGCTTTAAAAAGTATAACAACATCCACAATATAATCTAATGAACAAGAGAAAGTCTGATGTTAGATTAGACTGAATTGCCAATAAATGTACTTATATGTGATATTACTTATATTCTGATATAAAGCCAGCTAAAACAGTACATGCATATCCTTGTAGGAAGTCATTTTGTGTGTGTGTGTGTGTGTGTGTGTGTGTGTGTGTGTGCATACAGTGTGTCTGTCTGTGTGTGCACGTGTGTGTCGCTGTCTGTGTGTAGTGTGTGTGTGTGTGTGTGTGTGTGTGTGTGTGTGCATACAGTGTGTCTG
>OMKL01071021.1:4120-14428 GCA_900302295.1 Parasudis fraserbrunneri | reverse complement strand
AGAAAGAGGGAGGGAGGGGGGGGGGGGGAGGGGGACTGAGGGTTCTGAGGGCTTGGCAGGGGTGGGGAACGTGACATCAGGAGAAAACTAGACTTGACGTATGTTGGATTACATAGTTGCGATTTCTCCCCCACTCGCACTCGTGCTATCAAGTCATATGAACATGCACTTCCCAACAAGTCTTGCCAATACAATGCTTGATCAATGTGTTACAGCTGACAACAACACAGGTTGTGGGGGAACATAAGCCTTTTATACTATGCTCTCTTTTCTGTATTCTCTATATAACTGACAGACTTTATTTTGACATAAATGACCTATGGCTTCACTGGTTGTTTTGCCTTTTTACTTCATCTAGCACACGTCGCGGTTATGCTGAGAAGAATCCACTTAAAACAATTAACCTAACGTCACCATGGATAAAACTCTGTTTATGTTTGAGATGAAACGTTTGCAAACGTTAGTAAACGGTAAGGAGAGGTAGTGCTTGGCAAATGAAAATGACGTCACAGCTACTGGAGTCCCATACAGCTGTCCATTATTGACTATTATTTTACTGTTTGTTAAGTTGTGCATTTTTTCCGCCCTCCCTTTCGTTATTGTTGTAGCTTGCTGCCTTTTTAAATAGCCTAGCTGACATTAGCTGCGCCATCCATCAATGACCGCAAATAAAGGACAAGACTTTCTTTTGCATGAATTAGCCAGCATACCGATGAGGGACAGACAAGGAATTCATCCAAGGGATTTTGACAGCAAGTCTGCTCACATAAAGAAGGCTGCACCAAGTTCATGCTTAAGAGATGTAAGATAATTATTCTGATGATGCTTTAGCCTACACATTTAAATGCAAATGAGAATAAGAATGAGAATATGAGAATAATTTGATTAACACTTGAAGCACCATAGGCCTAAGCCACTGGGCGTTGAGATTTTAAAATTAAATTACTCTTGCACCATAAATCCAACAGTCTCCTCCTTTCATGACTTTTCCTAAATAATTAGGATTTAAATGTCAGTGCTTTCACAGTTCTAAAAAAACACATTTTTAAAATAGTTACAGACACGTTTACTATCTTTTTGTCACTGAAACACCCCCTTTCCTGCCACAGTGTGCCACTGTGGATTGCTACCCAGAGGTGTGAATCTCCAGAGCGCAGATCTGGCCCATCCAAGCATTAACATGCAATGATTACCACTCTACATTAAAATCACTCACTTATGTTAACACTAGTGTGATGATGAAGCTGAGGAGGGGGGCAGTGTCTATCCTCACGTGTCTTCAAAACAAGCCTATATAATACCTTTACAGTTAGGCTACATGGTTTTAACGTCGCTTTGCATTTGTCTCAAAACTATAGAGGGGACTGGGACCCCCGTTCGCTATGGAAGAGGCAGAGCATAAATCCACGACTCAAATTACAGTAGGCCTGAAACTTGGTAAAATTGTCACTGTAATGAAATTATATCAAATATGACCTCAAACTGAATGAAATCGAACGTTTGGTATCAAACTGAGCAGCTGCAAATAATGTAGTTGAACGCACCTCAGCTCTTGACTGACAGAAGCCAGTAGTGCTTGGTGCTTGCTGTAAAGGACTTTACTGTCGTAACACTTGGCCCGGCCAAAGAGGGTGTGTCGAGTGGCCCATGTCTCCTAGCCAAGCCGCTTGCCGTAGAGGAGGATTCACTCGGCCCGCCACATCCTAACACAGTAGCTATGGTGGATATGGAGAGTTGCTCTGCAATTAAAAAAAAGCCTCCACAATCTACTCTAATGGCTCAACTAGACTCTACTCTACTTGACTCTACTTGCTTTTGGTACCAGGTACTTGCACTTTCCACTGCATAGTACCCCTGTCTGGCAACCAGCTAGAGTCAGGACGGGGATCTTACAGCAGGGCTGATGAAGAAACAATGAGTGGCAGCTGGTTGCACACCTGAGTCTGCTCCTGCAATCAGAGAGATGTAAGAAAGGGAGAGCGAGAGCAGAGAGAGAGAGAGCTAGAGAGAGAGAGACTGAGACCGAGACTCTGCCGAGAGAAAGAGAGAGAGTGGGAGGGGGACTGAGGGTTCTGAGGGCTTGGCAGGAGTGGGGAACGTGATATCAGGAAAAAAAGAAGCTTCCACAAACTACTCTAATGGCGCTTTTCCACTACATTGAGTTACTTTTGGTACCAGGTACTTCATTTTCCACTGCATAGTACCCCCCGTCGAAGACCCGCCCTACTCTGCCTCTGGTTGACTGGTCTTCCAAAAAGGAAAGTAAACTTTCTCTGACAACATTTTAGGCGAAAAATAGGATATGCGATTGCTGGATCTTAATTCATATTTGATCTGCAACGCCTAGTTTGACAGTTTGATCTGAATGTACGTCCCCCTGGTTAGGATCCTTTCTCCCTTCCTCGGAGACTGCCAGTGGGCATGTAGGATCGTGTAGTGAGACAGTGCTTCCATACCAACCATCGTTTCACCAAATAGGGAACATTGTAAATACTTCACCTATAAACACAACACTTCTTAGCTTACACAATGTTGTTATAATTAAGAGATTTGCTGAAAAAATAACTGTTTTCGTGCATAGATCACTAGATGTATAATACGAGTTTCATGTGAGCATTTCCTGGAAGGCCAGCTGGGCAATAGCGAACATTAAATACTTAACCTGCAAACATAAGCCTGTTTTGACAGCACAATATTGATGTAACTAAGAGATTTGCTGAAATTTTTTTTTATTTTAATGCATAGGTGTATCAACTACAATATGAGGTTCACTCTGGCATTTCCATGTAAACTTAGAGTATTCACCAGTCAGAGGTCTGCAGTGTTTTCATGTCACCTTTTGGTATCGCCTCAGCTCACTTGGAACCTTGATGGTGGTACCAAAACAACGATATGGGTTATGCAGGGACATGTTAAATATGCATTGGAGGAGCCGCTATGTGTCTGTACAGATTCTGTACATATTATTAGTATTAATATGGGTAGCTCTATTCTATGCGGTAGCCTATCCAGCCAAATCTATACAGTACAGCTACATCTATAAGCCGCCTGTCCTCCAGAGGGAAGCCATGGGTGACAGCTAAAGGCTGTCTGGAGACAGTCCTTCTCCCACAGCTAACAGCGACGTGATGACACCTTGAATCCTGGGAGAGAACGTGTCTGGCGCGCTCACTCACTAATGAACTCTCTCTGAGACAAGTAGGCTATTTTCTTCCCTCTCCATATGTCCTCATATCAGCCTGATGGCTTTCCACTGATGTCACCTTCATAAGTTCAATCATATCAGCATCAATGTACCTTATATTAAGCCTCTTATAAGGTGAGTGTTCCCTAAAACGTAATATGCTTGAACGTAAAAGCTGGATTTATATTCATTTGGCTCGGCTTCATCACATGACCAATTAACTAACTTTTGAGTAATAATAGATGCTGATACAGCATGCCTTTGTGAGCATTTCATATCTAGCCCCATTATTACCTAATCTATCAATGTTCATTTTCTGCTTTTGCCCGGGTGACGTCTGAAAATCAAGCCTCCATTGACTGATGATGATAGCAGACAAAAGAATATAATTACTTACTCACTTTTTTTTTCATATTGCCTTTGATCCATTATGTCTTCTCTGACAGAGGAGAGACAGGGACGTAATTAAAGGCATTGTGTGGAGTATACAATCTGCTGCAATCACACTGGCAGCCTGACAGCTCACTCTAATGCAAGTGCACTCTGCACAGGGGCTCAATGAATAAGTAAAACCCTAGAAAACAACCACCCTCTCTTTCTCTCTCTTCCTTTCATTCTCTGTGTCTCTTGCCCTCTAAGATGGCTATACTGCAGAACACAACTGGGAAGGGATTCCATTATTAAATGAATTTATGAATACATTATTATCCATGGCTGTAGATGTTGAGACAGGTTTAGGACATGGTGCGGGTAAAATACATTTTTAAAAGTTGTTGTTTTGTCATTTCATTAAATGTCTGGCAGGGAAATAGAATGAGACTCAATAAAAAAGTTAATATCCTGTGAAAAAGAATGAACGCGAAGCCTTCTAGCAAATTTATTAATATCATTACTCATCTGTCATGATGCACAACGTAGATAATGGAGGGGGAACTTATCCTTTTTGTTCCTTCTCGACTATACCTCATCTATTACATTTTGCTCCGGTCATCATTACCGTAGTTGAACACCAAGTCACCAGAATGTATAGCACAGACAGAACAGCCATATTGAGGCACTACAGAGAGTGGCCTACTTTCCCATAAGACTTGACAAAGTAAAGTCGTGAGACGGGATTCAAAGGGAGTTGTGTGACATTGGAATCTATGATCTTTTCCCACCTGTGTCACCCTTCCGGTTATGGCTTCATCTCTCTCCCCGGCTCAAATGTCAGCCATACAGTAGGAGATTAAGAGGCTTCCGAGGTTTTAACTTCTGCTTCAAGGCATGATGAAAAGCCTCTAACATGTTCAAAGCCTTATCTTTCATTTGAAAGCGCCCTTTCGAATATACAGGACGTGATAAAGGTGCTAACTGCCCTCTTCCTATCAGTCTGATTCATCGTGCTGCATCAGCGTCACTTTCTTTCTCCCTCCTGAAGATTAAAGTGGACATGATGGAAAGGGCTGATCAGCATAAGTCTACTGCACCCCATTTTGGCTAACTCATACCATTGTCACTTGGCCTGCTATGGTTTAAAAAAGAAAAAGAAAAAGAGAGAGAGAGAGAGAGAGAGAGAGAGAGAGAGAGAGAGAGAGAGAGAGAGAGAGAGAGAGAGAGAGAGAGAGAGAGAATGAGAATATCTGCAGCTTTACTACCATCCTGTTATTATGAAAGCTCTAAAAGGCTAGAGCTACTATCACAAAGTGCAGGTCAACCGAACAGGCCATCTGTAAATTAGTCATTGGTTCCCTTTGGAGATGGAGAATTTATGAATGCCATACACACATGTGCAGTGCTTTTCCATGTCCTCCCAGTGTCCTTGCATATATGAAAATGTAATGGCCATTTGGAACTTTGTACTGTAGTCCTCCCACATCTAATGGACCCCCAAAAATAACAAAAAGTGAGAAAATATTCCTGAAATATCCTCCCCTCTACTTGACAATTTCTCTTATTTTATCGACTTGCCGCATAGTGTGCAGCTACATCTAGTAACTAGGGGACAGTTGTGGACACACTGCATGGTTCAAAACAGGACACAAGAGTCTGTCCTCCATTTTGAGTCCCTGCGGAGGTCTCTGAACATTACTTTTAACTGCCCTAGTAATGTGACCTAAGTGGGTGGTGGGTATATGATCCAGGTCAAAAAGCATTGAAGTGGATGGTGGGTATATGATCCAGGTCAAAAAGCATTGCAGTAAATGGAGAAATGTGACCAAGGTAACATGAATAATTAACAAGAGAACAAGGTTGAGATACAGGGTTGTGTTAAAAATCTCAGACCTCTCACTTGCTGCACTAAGCTGTGACCCTTAGTACTGCACATCTTAAGGAGTGATTTTTAATATTATAATAAATATTCATAATCTGTCACATTCATCCAATCCCACAAGAGACTGAATGATACATCTTATTCCTGCCAAGCACAGTGGATGAAATTCCCCCACTTCACTGTGCAATATATTACTAATGCACAATTTCCCCAATTTACTACTTAATAACATTAAGATGTTCCCAGGCACTGTATCAAGCATGCCTGATGCATCTTTAAAGGAAAAGAGAAAAAAAGGGAACAAAACAAGAAAGATTGCTATCTTTCAAGGGCGGATACACAAATTTGTCAAGCTTAGGTGAACACAACACAAGCATGTCAACAAAGCCTTTTTTGCTGGTTTCCCACAAGTGTGCTTCCCCTCAAATAACCAGGTGAGTGAGTGACTGACTGACAGAGTGAGCGAGCAAGTGAACAGAGCATGCCAAGAGCCTTGTGGCACATACTTTAGCACACAGTGTCCCAGATTCCACCTTACGTAACTTGATTGTGCACCACACAAATACCCATGATAAATAAATAAATAAATGAATGAATAAATAAATAAATAAATAAATAAAAAAGCACAGTCATTGCTCAGTGTCTCTAGTTTCAGGTGCTATTCCATTGAGGAACCCTTATGTGTACTAGTGGACCTTTGCTTGTCTCAGCATAAGAATGTGTGAGGAGGAAGGGAGGGAATGCAGAGTAAGGTTCAGATCAGGCAGAACACGCTTCGCAGACTGCAAAACGCGAGAGGTGCACCGCACTACCTTTTTGTTGATTTTATTTCCAACTGGAGGTGTTCAGGGTGCTCCTCCAAAGGCGCTCAGCAACGCAAAAGCAGCGGGCAAAAAGCTTCACTTACAATTACAGAAAGCCACCTCCAGCTACTAAAAGGTGTCCTGTAGGAGCTATAACAGAATATGTGTACAGTACATGGGGAGGGGTGGGCTGCGTTATCAGCTGTCCATCTAAAAACTGTGTGAGTAATGGTTGCCACATACCCCCTGACAGAAGCCCTTCTCACTCCTCATTAGAAATCCTATTGGACTTTAATTAAGAGGTTAGGACCACTATAAACCCACTGCTAGACCCTGCCATCAGAGGCAATAAAGCCTCAATTACATGGCCTTGATTGACTGCAGCTAGAATCCCTCAGCCACGACCACCTCTCTCCCACTCTCTCTCTCTCTTCCACTCTTTCTCTCTCTCCCACACTCTCAATGTCCACCAGTCAGTGAAGTAAAGCGGTTCTCCTTATGCTATTATAGCCTAGTCAGATATAAATCACAAACATTTAATTCAAACCTTTACTTAAAATTCGAATAACCATCGAGGTTGCCCTCATTTACAATGATGTTGAGTGTACAGACAAGTTAAAATAAATAAGACAAACACAGATGAGAGAAATAAAAATCAGTTAAAACATTTACACATTGAAGCAAGGTGGTTTGTGATCATGGTTTTAAACTGTCCATAGGCTAGGAGAGTATTGATCTTTAGTGTTGAAGATCGTTCCAAGAATTTGGAGCACTAAAAGGCTGACTTTCCAAATTCAGTGGAATACTCGGGGGACCTTAAGCATAAGCCAATCATCTGAGCGAGTTGAATAGGGTCCAACGTTCCAATCCAGAATTATTGTGATGTAAGGTGGTAGCTTTCCTATAAGGGCTTTATAGATAAACAAATACCAGTGTTTATTACACCTCTCTGCCAAAGGGGACCAGCCCACCTTATCATACAGGATACAATGGTGAGTACCATAGCTATCACCAGATCTGAGGATGGAATTATAGACTGAGTCTAGGGGTGTGGAAGGAGCAGCATTTTTATAAATTACATCTCCATAATCCAAAACTCATAAGAAAACTGCTTCAACGATCCTCTCTCTACTAATCATAGGCAAGCTGGTTCCGTTTCTGCAAAAGAAGCCAATTTTTTTGTTGCAGTTTGCTGACAAGATTGTCTATAATAGCATTTAAATGTAAATTTCACATCAAGCCAGATGCCAAGATATTTATATTCAGTAACTCTCTAAATTTTAGATCCATTCGCAGTGGATATATATGCATACTATTATAATCAATATCTCTGGCTCTAGTAAACAGCATGAATTTTGTTTTATTTGCATTAAGTACCAATTTAAGATTAATAAGTGCATCTTGTAGAGCATTAAAAGAAAATTGCACGTTCTCAATGGCTAGTTGTACAGAATCTGCAATACAATACACAATAGTGTCATCAGCATAAAGATGGACTTGTCAGCCCCTCACTGAAGAGACAATATCATTAATATAAATGGTAAAGAGGACAGGATTGATCCTTGTGGAACACCTTTTGTTACCGGCAAGAACTCAGACTGGGCACTCCCTGACTTCACACTGTAAGTGTGTCAAACAAAGGCTCAAGTCTCTCAAACAAATAATTCTGAAATCAGTCACAAGCATTTCCATCAAAGCCAATGCTGCATAATCTTTGTAAGACAAAAGAATGATAAATTGTATCAGATGCTTTTGAAAGATCTATGAAAAGGGCAGAACACTGTTTCTTATTATCTAAAACGGATACTATATTATTTGTAACTAAAGTAATGATTAGTGAGTAGTAATGATTATTCCAGGATATTTGCAATGCAGGATAATTTGTAGATTGGTCTGTAATTATCTAAATCAAATACCCATTCCCTTTGTCCCTTGCTGCATTTGTATATGAGCCATATAAGATGATGCACTGCATTGTGTTGCATTTCCTGAGGCTAAGACATAACAAATTTACTCAGGTTTCAAATACAGAGGCCCAAATTCACAAATGTTTCCTTTTGAGAACACTGTACTTCCCCAAAAGGAGGAGAAAACATGTGTGTACCATTCACTAACCACACATAATGACGAATAATGACCACGCATTGCATGCATGGCCAGAATGGTCCACCTGTGCTGACCATGCATAGGTAATCCTTAGTAAAAAGTATTTTGGCAGAAGAAATATCACACATATTGAATAGTATATTAAAGGTAGCCAAATGAGTTTTTGACCACTACAGTTGATGTAGTTGATGAAATTGCCGCTACAGAGCTGATGATGCTGTAACAACTATTAAAGTCTGATGATCACTGTGAGTAACTACCATATAACATGCTCCAATCGCTACATAACACCTGCAAATTCTATTGCTGTTATTGCATTAGCGATATGCTGTCATTACCTCTTCTTTCAGCACCATAACTTAAAGTGCTACAGAAAACTCTATAGTTGTCTATTTGGGTAGGAATGTGAATATAAACAAAGGTGAGTTGCTTAAAAACTCTGTTAATGTTTTGACTTGAGGGCAATGGACACATCACTGAGAAGAAAATTCTGCCCTAACAATGTTGAGATGTAATTGACTTTTTCAAATAGGTAGCAGATCCAAGCCAGTCATTACATGAAGCTGAGTATTAAGCTATGCCATTGGCATAGTAACAAAATGATCTGGAGGCCTATATGACACAGTATTAGACTACTCTCAGGTGAGTTAGGTCATGAATTTAAAATAGGCTATAGCCAAAAATACAAGAATCAGTATGGATAAAGTCATGGATACAGTGGCCTGTGTAACATGAATTGTAGCCTAGATTAGGTTTACCTAGAATTGCCTTTCGAGTAATTCATTTTTAGCAAACATTTAATTTGTTGTCTGGCAAAAGTAATTTCTCTCTTTAATTCTCAAGTTAAAGTTTTTCATTATATCTTATCAAAAGCAAAATCTGGTAAAGCTATCTGGTAAAGCACATCTACTGCATTGAATGAAATCCAAATAATGAACTAGTAATTTACTCCATGACAATTACTGAATCTGTTGAAAAATACAACACATTTGCAAAAGGTAATAATCAAAATCTCTCTTACTCTTTTGATTGTGCTTGCTCCTGTTGGAATATTTGCATGTTTGCCTGATATGAATACATTTCTCAGTGAATCTGTTGCTTTTTGCTTCAGCCCCATTCACATCATAATCTTTGTGAACTTGGTCCAGAGGATTTTGAAAAGAGGGCACAGTAGCCTAATATTTCTGTGCCAATCACATGCACAATGCACCTTTATTTGAAAGATAGCAGCTCACTTTGGCTTCAAAGTGAAATGAGTGCAGATACAGTGTTCAGTGCAAACGTATTCTCACAAGGATTTCGTAGCACATGCAATGAAAAGTTGCACACTGAATTTCGTAGCATTTACTATGAACCGCAAAAAGCCATCTTCTCCATGGCTTTTGCAGTGAAATTAACATTATGATTAAGTTTAGGTTAAGGTTAGGGTTGGAGTTAGGGGACTGGTTATGGTTAGGGTTATGATTAGGGGCAGGGTTATGGTTAGTGCTGGGAACAGGCCAATTCTACAGAATGCTACTAATTCCGGGAGAAATGGTTGAAGAGAGAGAAACGAGGAGTCTATCTATGATATGGGGGGTTGTTGGAAATCATCACAAGGGACCACTAAATAAATATTGTTTTGATTAATATTGTTTCCAATACTATGAGAGTCCAGGGTGCCATGGTGGCATACCAAACAACTATAAAGTTACAGGAGGTCAAGGTGAGCCCACAGCCTCATCTTATAAACATGAGACAGCGGTCCGTGGTGAACCACGTCCACCTGTGTGGTTCCTGTTTATGCAGCCTGTCAAGTGTGTGTAACCTGGCTTCTTCCAATACACACTAAGTATGAGGGCATAGAGTGTGTGTGTGTGTGTGTGTGTGTGTGTGTGTGTGTGTGTGTGTGTGTGTGAGTGAGTGAGTGAGTGAGTGTCAGAAAGGGAGAGAGAGAGAGAGAGAGAGAGAGAGAGGGGATA
>OMKL01071008.1:2342-13758 GCA_900302295.1 Parasudis fraserbrunneri | reverse complement strand
ATATTAATTGGTTCATAGGCTACCAGCATTGCCTGGGTCCAGACCATTGAATCCTCCCACTCCATCTAGTCGACTGACTGCAAATGGAAGTGGGGTGTAACAAGTTGACAATTCTGTCTGTTATCAGGCAACTACCAGCATCATGTACCCTTGCAAAAAACTATCATGGTAGTTTGATGGTAATTTGAGTTTTACCGTGGTATCAGCCATTGTAAAGATAATTTACTGTGATACTGCCATGGTCAAAGTTATACATCACCATGGTACCACTTTTGTACTTCCATAATATCATGGTATAATTCTATTTAAACCATGATACTGATGGTATTTCCATCTTTTTTGGACATGATACTTACTTAAGTATAAAATGACATATAAGGAATTTGACAGGCTTTTTTTTTTAGCACCATCTCCATGTACTTACAAGCAAGAAAAAATGGCATGGGACACCATAGTGCAAATAGGTAGACTGCAGTGAACAAAAAGACAGCATAGATAGTGCCAAACCAAAATAATGTTAACTTATGTACATATGGTCAGTGAGAACAGCTGTACAATAATGGGTGAAAATGCATTGCACATTTTGAAGTAAATATATATAATGTATAGGTACAATGTATTGAAGAGTTCAAGGGTATTGCACAGAGCCACAGTGAGTTAACTGTTCATGAGTGTGACCGCAAGGGGGAAGAAACTATTTCTGTGTCTGGTGGTTTTGATGTACAGTGATCTGTAGCGCCTACCAGATGGGAGAAGTTAGAACAGAATATGTCCCGAATGGAAGGGGTCTGTAGTAATTTTCCCTGCCTGTTTCCTGAGTCTGGAGGAGTACAGATCCTGGATGGTGGGCAGGTCAGTGCCAATAATCTTTCCAGCAGACCAGACTGTCCATTGCAGTCTGTTCCTGTCCTGTTTGGTGGCTGATCCATACCAGAAAGTGATGGATGTGCAGAGAACAGGGGCCAACTGGATCAGCAGCTCCTGAGGCAGGTTGTACTTCCTGAGCTGGCACAGAAAGTACATCCTCTGCTGGGCCTTTTAGGTAATTGTGTTGATGTGTGGCTCCCATTTCTGGTCCTGGGAGATTGTGGATACCAGAAACCTGAAGGATTCCACAGCCAACACAGTGCTGTTGAGTATGGTGAGGGGGGCAGTGGTGGGGGGGACCTTCTGAAGTCCACTGTCATCTCCACAGTTTTGAGCATGTTCAGCTCCAGGTTATTGCGACCGCACCACAGGGCCAGCTGTTCTAGCTCCCAGACTTGTCTCCGTCTCGGATGAGGCCGATGACTGTTGTGTCGTCTGCAAATTTCAGGAATTGGACAGACTCCTATCTAAAAATGAAATAAAAAAGAGACGCAATTTTTGCATTGCGTCTCTGAACCAGTGGGTGGCAGTAGCTAAACCTAGGGGTGGGACAACAACAACAAAGAAGAAACGCGTTCGGATGTTGCGTAGTCGGACTACGACTGCGCCATTTTGATGAACCAGCGAGGAGGAGCAGTGAAGAAGATCATCCCAGTGGATTTTATGGATTTAAACACCGAAGAATATTTGGATACATAATTTAGCTACATGACATAAGGAGAACAAACGTCGTGGGATGAAGGAACGTGGCCTACCGGTTACCTAACCGGTGGATTGAGATTATTTACTTTATAGCTATTTTCGATAACGTCGTTACGTTAGCATAGCATCGTGAAGGTAGCCTAGCGTTGCTTTTGTTTGGCCAATGGTGTTCTCATATTTAGTGGTGTGTTAGGTAGCTAAGTTAGTTAGCTGTGGCTTTAGCATTAGCTTTCTAGCTAACGCCATATTACTACGCCCAGATATTATTTCCAAACAGGGCATCCAGTTGAGAATTTGATGACCAAACAACTGTGAACTGCAAGCTCGTAGGAGATACTTGTGGACTCATGGGGGTTTTAGCTTTTGATGCTTATTTTAAGTGAAGATTCTGGACTGCGCCAAATGGCCTAACGTTACCGCTCAAGGACTGCCACTACACGCGCAGGAAACCCGCAGGCCCATTGCTGTCCTGGTGGCTGGCAGCCAGGCCTAGGCTTTCCTTCAGAGACATTTTGAGACGGACTTGCCCTCAAGTCTTTAACTAACGCACCAGGTACCCTATGGACTGGCTTGGATCGGTGGGGTCTTGTTGTTTTATCGGACTGAAAACGAACTGATAAGGCATCAGACGCTGCTCACTAGCGTCCTTGCCTTCCACTTCGATATCTTACTTTGGAAATGACAAGGACTTTGTCTTGCATCTACGAGCTAACGTTATTCCCCTCTCTACTTCAATCTATTCTTTGTTACATTCATGCAGTGTTTCACCAAATGTGAAGTAGATGGTTGACACAGCATAAACAGTCACACGATTTAGCCTCCCTTGTTCACTTTTGCAGCTGTTTACTTTAACAAACTTGTGTTTTTTCCCTGTGCCTAGTTGAGTAAGTGCTTAGTGTTGTAAAAATGTCGTGTGTTCACTATAAGTTCTCTTCCAAACTGGACTACAACACAGTCACGTTCGATGGGCTGCACATCACGCTCAGCGAGCTTAAACGGCAGATCATGGCTCGCGAGCGTCTCAAGGCCACAGACTGTGACCTGCAGATCACCAATGCGCAGACTCGGGAAGGTATGTTACAGGTTGACAGTACGTCAAATGTCAAGGAAACTAAACAAAGGAAGGGTCATTGTGTCATAATACCAGCGTTCTAATGCTCTGCTTGGTACTGCTATTGAAGCATGAGAGGCGTGGAGAAGCACATTTAAAACCTAACATACCTACGTTCTATGACCTTGATGCCTCTACCGAATGAAAGAATACACTTAAGAAAATTCCAAATGTGCGCATTAGTTTATTTGCTGTTTGTCTCCAAATAGAATCCATAGATTTGAATAGGCCTACTTAACAGGGCTCATGGCGAGTCATACTAAAGTGCTCACCAATGCAAATTTAAAAAGTTGCCAGTGGAGTGTACCTTGAAAATATTGAGATTAGGATAAATAAATATTGTGAGCAAAATCTGTATTCATTCCCTCTTCCTTTAATTTCGACCCGGACTGTAGCAGTTTAAGGAGGCTGCCTAACGATGATTGACAGGGGAATATCACGTATTCAAATTAAATGTTTACAAACCTCTGATTATGAATTAAGCATTGGTAGGCTATGAACCAACCCTTAGCTATAAAACAACAACGGCATACATTTCATGGCTATCAGAAACTTTTAGAAAAACATTTATCAACGAACTTGAACATCAGAAAATAGTGCATCGTAATTATGAATGAAGCAATCCCTACCGTGATCAAATCAACACCTGGGCTGTAACGTTAATACCATTTGTCCGGTGTGCTGCTGTGACTAACCTACCTAACGCCTGGCTATCACCATATCAAAAACTAGTCTAGCTATTACGTTACATAACGTTAGTTAGCGGGCTCAGAGTTAATTTAGATAGGATATTACATAGATTGCCAACGTTAGTCTGTAACCTCAATCATAAGCTCCAGTCGTTATAAATCTAGCATAACATTACCTTCATATGCATGCAAATACATTCTTGAATTAACATACACATCAGACAAAATGTACCTGGAAAACGCATGAAATATTAGCTCAATAACAACAATATACCGGTGCCTATACAGTACTGAGAGGGGAGCGATGGAGGGGTCTGCCCATTCACACCACGCTAACTGCGCCTAGAGTTTTCAAGTCTGGCACCAATGTGTGTTCACTCTTTACAGTGATGTAATGACCCTTCCTTCATTTCCATGTCAAATGTATTAGCCGTTGAGTGATATTGAATTAACTGACGTGATGCAATAACAAGGCGAATTGTTTAATGTTTTTGTTTTAAGTGTTAATCCTGAAGAAAACATTTTGGGTGGATTTGGCGACACGTGGTGACTGGTGGTAAATTCAGTGCGTTTTCAATTACCTTAAAAGAGAATGCGTCGGCACAAGATTACATTTGCTAAATTGTTGGCTAGCTAGCTAATGTTAGTGTTACAGAGAGCTCTCGAGAAACTGATATTTACTCTAGTTTTTCCTCGAAGACGTTCGCCTTTCTTTCTTGTTTATGTCACTTGAGCCGACGATTTTCGATTATCCGCAGCTTCTGTTGTTTTTCTTGAATGTTCAACCATCTTTTTTCAAACTCCGCCACTGAGTACAGAGACATTCCATAAATGTCGAATCTAATGTCGTCAAATGGGCAATCGAGGCAATAGATGACAACATAGCCTTACACTTTGTTTTTCAGTTTTTGTTATTGTCTGATGTGTGGATTGAAATTCATTGGGTATAGGGGAGGGGTTGCTACTGCTGGCTACACCTCAGGCTCTACCAAGAGAGGTCTGGAGAAATGCACAGTATAATAAGTTACTGAACTTCAACCCACACATCATCCCAAAAAAAAAAAAAAAGTAAACAAAGCGCAATACCAAGTGGGGCTCTTTTGCCTAGAGGTCGCTATTTGACAGCGTTACAGATTATACATTTAATATATTGTCTTTGGAGCCGTCCCTTCCCCTCCACATTTGACTCGCACCATTTGCTAAGAGTGCAAACATCATTTCCGAAAGGCACGCCGGGCCACCACCAGTGGAAACTAGTATATAGAGAAGCGCTTACAGAATGCGAATACAGCCAGCGAGAAAAGGCATAAAATAGGGTATGAAAATCTTCAGGATTAACACTTTAAATGCTGCAGTTGAATATCCACGACCTGATCTATCCTTATCAAGGCCACGCCCTGTTCAACTTGCAATAAAATGTGTCATAGTGGTGCACAACTTGCACGACGTGGCCAAATATTAAGACAAAATTTGTCATGAATTGGGCTCCAGCCAGACAGGCCCTGTGTCCACTTGTTATTTGTCTGTTACTATCCATGAGTGTGTCTATAATGCGGGCATGACATGTCTGTTGTGTTTGTGTTGCAGAGTACACAGATGATGAAGCACACATCCCAAAGCACTCTTCGGTGATTGTCCGACGCACTCCCATTGGTGGAGTGAAACCAGCTGGCAGGACGTTCATTGTGTATGTATGACATATGTATATTCCATCACTCTATGTCATTTAACATTTATTATATTCTATTTGTGCTGATTAGATGTATTTTCTTAAACCCTTTGTGTGGTGTAATCTAGATTTGTCTTTTGTCCATTTGTCCATGTTGAACCAAAATCTGTTTTTACTTAACATCACTAACTGATCTCTCTCCCCCCTCTGTTTGTCTCTATAGAGATCGTTCTGACACGGCCGTGGTGGGATCTTCTAGACCAGTATGTAAAAAAACACCACTCTATCTCTCTCTCTCTTTCAGTCCCTCTCTCTGGCTTAAAAGCACCTTTCTTGTTATTAAGAGCATTCTGTCTATTAATGATGACTCTGTGAGTTGTTGTGTGTGTATCTCTTGTTTACTGTGTGTTCGGTACATTTGTGTCAAAATTTGACCTTCCGTATGTTATCTTTTCTCTGTGGGAGGGATTTCCTAAAGTCATCATAATTAAAGCAGTCTGTTGTTTCTCTCCAAGTAATCTGTTTTAAGTGTTTGAATGCGATGGTCCAACTTCATTGCTATATTTCAACTATGGCAGACCTGTCCCTCAGGGTCCAATCAATGTTATGTAATCAAATTAGCAAAAACAGTTGTTGCCCTGACGCATAGAAGTCAATATAGAAGCATAGAAGCCTACCGCAGTGAAGTAAGAGTCAAGTTACACAGCCTTTAATTGCAACTCTTAGACAAGAGCACACCGTTTTGGAGCCAAATTCACTTCGGTGAAATCAGTTGGGCATTGCATTGCTTTATTTTTTTTCTTGAAAGTCTGTTTTGAGTTTCTCTGCTGTTTGGAACCTCCTCCCCTCCCTCGATGAATAGACTGCTGTGTTGAGATTTTGGCTTGTAACAAACAAACCTCTAGCAACAAACAAACATTGTGTGGATTCATACAAGCAAGCACGCGTGCACACACACAGTCACACACAAAATCCACACATGGAAATTCACAATCATGGCTCTGGTCCATGTGGTATTTAAATGTTTCTCTTCATGGTGTTGATTATTCATGTCATGAACCAAAAGAATAAGTCAAACTATTCTTGCAACAATTTCCCCCAAACGTCACAGTTCTGTGGCATTTAGCATTTTACGCTTGAAACCTATATTCTGTACCTCATCAGGGACTCCTGCTAAATAGAAACCTATATTCTGTACCTCATCAGGGACTCCTGCTAAACAGAAACCTATATTCTGTACCTCATCAGGGACTCCTGCTAAACAGAAACCTATATTCTGTACCTCATCAGGGACTCCTGCTAAACAGAAACCTATATTCTACAACGTTAAAATAAGCAGGGTCTGGATCCATGATTCTGATTGGCTAGTAAGTGTCACGTGACCTCCATTTTGCCGGGTAAATCACACGATTTATCCTGTTTGGGACCGCATTTTTCTGTATCACAACTATGTGTGTTTTTTAATAATATCTAGTAGTCTAACTGTTGTAGAAAAGCAATTAACCCCTCGAGGAAGGGGTAAATGGGTGGATTTATGCCCGGTTGTAAGTCTTAAATCCCTCGGCTGCACCTCGGGATCTGACTATACAACCGGGTGTAAATCCACCCATTTACCCCTTCCTCTTGGGGTTAATTGCTTTATTCTGTACCTCATCAGGGACTCCTGCTAAACAGAAACCTATATTCTGTACCTCATCAGGGACTCCTGCTAAACAGAAACCTATATTCTGTACCTCATCAGGGACTCCTGCTAAACAGAAACCTATATTCTGTACCTCATCAGGGACTCCTGCTAAACAGAAACCTATATTCTGTACCTCATCAGGGACTCCTGCTAAACAGAAACCTATATTCTGTACCTCATCAGGGACTCCTGCTAAACAGAAACCTATATTCTGTGCCTCGTCTGGGACTCCTGCTGAACAGAAACGTAGTTTCAGAGAGGAACAACAGACTGCTTTAGCAACTGATGCTTTGGAATACCCTGATTAACATGTTGCCACATTGTGATTGATTGACCGATCACTTAAACTGTTGTTATGACTGTATTTCATAATGAAATGGTGTTGTAGCCTGCTTGTGGTCAGGCCAATGTATTTTTGGGGCTTATAAGGGGAGCTGTGGTCACTTTGTTATACTGATATTTTACTGTCATTTTTATTTTCTGTGAAAATAAGCTGTTATTCATTTCCTTGGTGTAAGAACCTAATGAGTAAAGTTGTGGCTGAGATGGATTGTAATTAACTTACAAGACTAAAGTCTGACTAAGGTGTAGGTGGGAGAGACTCACAAAATGATTTTTGATTATTTTGAAAGCTTACTCTGCCAAACTTGAATATAATCAACCCCTGTTGTACAGTAACCTTTACCATTGTTTATTATTTTGTCCTGTACAATCACAATATGCAAATGATGTTCTTTTTCTGCAATGAATATGGACTGCACATAACGCTTAATCTTTTTATGATCACACAGATTTTGTCCTACTACATAAAATGCAATGAATTAATATTTTTTCTCAAGTGTATGTTCTGCAAAAGTTGCAGTTTTTAGCTGCAAGTGTTATATTAATTGTGGATTGGTGCATCGATAAAGCCCATGATAAAGGGATTATTTCTGACTTAAATGAGATGCAATTGTGAGATTTCCCACTGAGGTACAATGTTGTGACATGATCAGACCATTTTTGACACATTCAGAGAGTAAGTAATCTGTCAATCTCTGGAGGCCTTCCGTGGTTGCTGCAGTGAGAAGTACTGGTGTAGTGTGTCCTGTGAGCTGTAAGCTGCAGAACCTGTCAATAAAGTTGTTCAGTGGTTCTGTGTCAGAACCATGTACGCCAGATCCCTGTGTGTTCCCTCCGCAGAATTCCGCAAAACCCGGCCCATCCTCCAGGCCCGGCATATCATGACGGAGAGTCCACCCCAATCCCCTTGCTTAGATATTCCAAAGATTGTGGCATAAGAGAAGTAGGCTTAGTAGGCTCTGTGTTGTTAACATGTTATCTTAGACAAAGATCCTTTTTTTTTCTGTGTTAGATTTTGCTCTCATAGGTGAAACACACAGCTGCATAGGTGTCTCGTGTCCTGCTCTCACCCTACATTGTTTAGTGGAAGTAGTGTGCTTTTAATTAAGTGAAAACGGGCCAACGTCTTTCTTTCCCAGCAGGATTTGTATAGTGGGACACCAGTGGCATAACTCTAAACTTGGCCTACTCCAGTGACCAAGCCCAAGCAGGGAGGAAGGATGCATCTTTTTAAGAAGAGGCTTACATAGACTAGCTAGACTTTCATGATATAGACAGATACAAAATAGAATGTATGGAAGCGTTCTCTCAGAAAAGGAGGAGGAAAGTTCATGGTAGAACACTGTTGACAGAGTTGCAGCAACTTAGACACTAGCTGGATTTAGGTATTTTTCTTAGTCTCCTAAATAGAAATGGCTATGATTTATCAGCAGATTTGAAAACAAATCCTCTGTGACATAACTTCAACGTGGGCTTATATCTCGTGCATTGAAGAGCTCTGTCATTGAGGATTTGGTTTAACATTTTTAGTTACAAGGGAGATGACCACAACCATTAACTGCTTCTCAATAATTTATCAAAGAGGATTAAGAAATGAACACAAATCTCACAGGCTCTTTGTCCCTATTAGAGAAAGAACATGGTGGAGTGTTTCCGTTTCGCTCGTCTAGATTGCCATGCTCTCTGCTTTGCATCTCCCTCACCATGCTCCCTCTCACCTGCCCTTTCTTGGGACACTAGGATATGAAGATCTCAGGGCAGGAACCCTCAGGTCTTCCTCACTGTTAGAAGGAGTCCGGGAGCCGATGGCAAGACCCTTGGGGACTAAACCCAGCAGTGGTTTGGGGAGTTACCTGGGCTCTGAGCTACCAGTAATGTCTCCTAGTTGTCTGGTTAACCCCTTTAATGTCTTTACTCTGATTCTCCTGCAGACTGATTCATCCCCCTCTATGTCTCTGGCCCAACTCTCCAAGGTACTGTGTTTGTACACATTGACCATTGTCCAGAAAATTCAGTTAGGCTGCTAGCTTTTTCTCTCCTCTTGGCATTGAGGTTGATATCCTTCTCTCCTTTCATCCTTCTCTCTGGTGTTTCAGACTGCTAACCTGGCTGAAGCAAATGCATCAGAAGAGGACAAGATTAGAGCCATGATCTCTCAATCCAACCACGATTATGACCCCATCCAGTCAGTATACACGCACTCAACTTGAT
Organism: Parasudis fraserbrunneri; assembly: GCA_900302295.1. NCBI lineage: Eukaryota > Metazoa > Chordata > Actinopteri > Aulopiformes > Chlorophthalmidae > Parasudis > Parasudis fraserbrunneri. Next base: position 4,483 of record OMKL01071008.1, on the reverse strand, counting down.
GAACCTACAGTCAACACACACACACACAACTCCTTTAATCATTATAAACTGTAAGCAGGCACACAGTAAATCACATTATACACGTGTAGTTATGTTTGGTTCCCCGTATTCAATGTGCTTATCTCTCCAGTTACTCCAAGAAAGCCATTGGACCTCCCCCTGCCCACTATACCTGCTTCCGCTGTGGGAAGGCTGGCCACTACATACGACACTGCCCCATGCAGATGGTAACATCTACATATAAACATGACAATGCAGCTTACATGCCTTTTAAAAACACTGTTTTGTGTGGTTTATTATTTTTTTCAAAAAAAAATTTAATTTCTAACTTGTATGGTACCAGGATAAGAGTGTGGAGGCGCCTAAACCAGTAAAGACCAGTAAGGGCATTCCTCAGAGTTTCATGGTGAAAGCAGATCCGAGCGCAAGAGGAGCCATGTTAACCAGCACTGGAGAATATGCTATCCCTGCTATAGATGCGTACGTATCACACACACTCACAAATGCTTGAATTGAACTATACTTTGTGAGGAACTTAATGGGCACGCAAATTGGGTTCCAATTCAAAATCCCAATTTCCACACACCACTGTTAACTAGTGGTTGACTGATATGGGTTTTTCAATGCCGATACCGATATTTAGAGAGCAGGGCGGCCGGTATGATTCTATTTATTTATTTATTTTTGCCTCTGATAAACAACAACAATTTCATAATAACAAATGAGACACAAAAAAGTTTCTCTTCTTTTCTGCACTCCACTTATTATTTTAAATCAACAAATGTATCAAACAAAAAACAAAAACAAAAAAAAAAAAATATATATTTTTAAATCAGTTGACCGTACTATTGACACGAGGGAGAACGCTAACATTTTTGTTAATCGGCCATGTGGGCGTGGTTATCGGCCGATGCGATCATTTAAAAATGGCAGCTATCGGCCCAATTTATCAATTTATCACCACCGTTAACCCACTCTCTTTTAGCTTTTGGTAGTAACATTTTAATCCTATATGTCTGTGTATGTAGGGAGGCATATGCTCTGGGAAAGAAGGAGCGTCCTCCGTTCGTACCTCGAGACCAATCGTCTTCTGAGGACGAGTCGGACCCAATCCCTGATGAGCTGCTCTGTCTGATCTGCAACGACCTGATGACTGACGCTGTGGTCATACCCTGCTGTGGAAACAGCTACTGCGATGAGTGTGAGTTGCTGAGTAGCATGAGCTTAGCTAAGTAGTATGTTAACTAAGATCAGGACAGGACAGGTCTGGCCGCTAACCATAACCACTAATAACCTGAAATGAGCTTTTCCCCCTCAAGTGGGGACAGTGTTTTTGTCTCCTGCGGGAAAGACCTTCCCCATCGACTGGTTTGCGGTCTGAATGAAATGCGTCTGTCATTTTATAGTTGAGTCAGGAACACGCACACATACACAGAATGTCAGTGTTCAGTTAGGGTTCCCATTTTATTAAACAGAGGATTATGTTTGTCTCCAGGTATCAGAACCAGCCTGTTGGACTCAGAGGAGCACACCTGTTTTACCTGCAAACAGTCTGACGTCTCGCCTGATAACCTCATCGCCAACAAGTTCCTTCGCCAGGTACCCCACTCATATATACACACACACACACGTTTGACCACTTTTAGTGTTTATTTTCCTGATAAACAGATGAATAGAATAGCAGTTCACAAAAGACTGAGAATGTAGTAGAAAAATGCAAAGTTATGCATGTATGTATGTATGTATGCATGCATATTTAATGTAGAATGAAAAGACTGATTGTTTGTCCTAATTTTCTTTCTCCCAGGCTGTGAACAACTTTAAAAATGAGACAGGTTACACCAAGCATGGACGCAAGCAGCAGCAACAGGCCGCCCCACCCCCTCCTCGCCCCCAGCCAGTCAGAACTCTGCCCTCCAGACAGCAGGACCCACTTTTGGCCAATGTTTCTCACCCTCCCGCTGCCAGCACCCCTCCTGCAACTGCCCCTCAAACACAGGCCCCACCCACTCAGCCTGCTGCTGCTCCACCACCTATTGGAGGACCGGAGGTTACACCAGCCCCGGCCCCGGCTCCTACTCTGGCTCCCTCTCCTGCACCCGCCCCTGTCCCTGTCCCTGTCCCTGCCCCTGCCCCTGCCC
>OMKL01071001.1:0-16873 GCA_900302295.1 Parasudis fraserbrunneri | reverse complement strand
AGCCATAGCCAACACGCCCAGGATGATGCTTTACCAGATATGAGGAATGTGACCGTGAGAAGCACCTGGAGGAACCAGGGGGCCGCGTCGGTGGAGGAGACTGGAAGTCGAGGAGGAGGAGGAGGAGGAGGAGGTGGGGGAGGGGGAGGGTTGAGGATGTTGACGGATGCCGGGTCAGAGGATGAGGCGGAAGCTGCCACCACATGGAGGGCCTACCGGGCAACTACTGTGCTAGACGCAGAGGAGACGGTGAACAGCGGGACAGGAGCAGGTGGGAACGCTGCAGCACAGAAAGGAGCCAAGCCATCCCCGGCGGAGGTGAGGGGAAGAATGAGAATGAGAATGGGCTGAATGAAGGAATTCATTGATAAGCAAATAAAAAGTATCTCAATTAAATGAACGAGGAAGTCATTAATGCAAGCGTGCAAGTGACAGAAAGGGCCACTTCACCGATTTTCAACCTTAATCCTGTCGTTCAGTTGTGATATATGATAATCGAAATATAACTCCCCAACGTGTTCTGTGTGCCATTTCCTCAACCATTCAACTGTAGTCAAGAAAGTCTGCGCTCTGCCGGATGACGTCATCTGGCGGAGTTTCTCGGGGTGCAGTTGTGGCTGAGCTTGCTTGCTTGTTCAGTTTTATGTCCGATTATCACATGTCCTCCTCACAACAGAACGATAGGATTCAGGTTAGAAATCTGTGAAATGTCCCTTTAAGAGAATAAATACACAGCTGAATGAGTGAATACAAATACCACAAGTAGATTATTGAAAAAATGTAATGATGTATTTATGACCGCGTTTATGCAACCCGCTGCTAATGTTAACCGATCATCCATCTGTCCCCATCCAGGTGTACATGCGTAGGATCAACAGTGTGGTTACTAGCACCAGGGAGGTCCAGGAACCGGGGGTACGCCGGGGAAAGCAATCCCAGTCCCCCTCCGTGGAAGCAGGGGGCCTGGGGAGGACTATACCTCACGAGCCGGTCACCTCTCAGTCCTGGGGCCGTTCGTATACGCAACCCATGGTAGGTAGAGCGGCTATAATGGCTAGGGATGTACCGATGCCACTTTTTCACTGCCGAAACCGATTCTGAGTCCTATAATTTAAGCTAGTTGATACAGAGTACCGATCTGGTCCATTACTTTTACTCCACAGTATAGACTTGGACCATTAGTGTGAATTTATTCGACAAAAATGACTGAGATATCATCCATTTTTCTCCATTAGAGAGATGTATCATGCTTCTATACACCAGAAAATGCAGAACATTGAGCTGCTTTGCTTTTTCCGTTACACATGACTCTTCATATCAGAGTGTAGTACTGGGGACACTCAGATACCAGTGCCCTCTTTCAGTTTGGTATTGGTCCGATATCTGATTCCAGTATCGTATTGGAATCCAATAATAGCTTATAGGCTTTTCAACGATTTAGTAATTTAAGTTGGCCATCAGGATTTGCATCTACTCGCTCTATGTGAGGATTTCACATAGAGCGAGTAGATGTAAAATGTTAATGTAAAATATGTGATGGGCCTAAGTATAGTATGTGTAGTTGAAGTGAAAAATGCTGAAATATTTCAAACTTATCTTTAATTTAGATGCTATGACCCTGAAAACACTTAAATCTCTAGGAGATATTTGCCTCATTTCCCTGTGGCGTTCTTATCTGGCTTTGAAGATAAAACATTAGATGTTTTATTCGTCTTCTGACGGAAAAGTAAAAAAAAATAAAAACACTTTCAAAGGTCGCAGCATTACAGTGCCAATTCAACATGCTTGGGATGTTCAGTCTTCTGAGGATAAGGAATGAAAAATACTCCCTTCAAAGAAGGATCAACAGAAGCTGGTAGAGTTTCTATTCCATCTCCATCTTCATGGAATCTTCTCTGTAGTCCAACACAGATCTGGTCATCATTGCTACTTGGCGTGGGGAGATACATGGAATATCTGGCACCATTAATATGATGAATATTTCCCTGGAGTTGGTGTTCAACATATGTTTTCATAAGGTTTTGTTTACATTGGATGTCAAGTCGTTTGTCTTGACCCATCACATATGGCGTGATTTGACGTGAGAGTAGATCATTTGTAAGCTTCAATAAGCACTTGTCGTCCCATTCCTCCTTTCCTTGAAAAAGAGAAGTCAGACAGTAAGTGGGGGATGTTTCACGTCTGCTTTTACTGTAACTAAATCTTTTGAACATGTCTGGCACCAAGCAGACGTGTGCCTGAGCTCCTTTGCTGCATACCTAACTTTCAAAGTACCCTCTCTGGAAGATTAAAAAAAAAATTCCTTTAGAAGTGGAAGTATTATCGGTGCCACTCTGCAAATAGTTGTGTCTTTTGATGAGAAGGGTCCAGAAAGTGCAGCCATAAAGCTTTAGCTCCTGGTGTGTCCATTTTGCATGGGAGTTCAGCTTGTATTTTTCACTGACGCCAGGCCAGGAGACTTCAAGCTTAGCACAGCAGTTCTCTAGGCCCCAATGCTGCTGGCCTAGTAAGCACAAAGAGAAAAAGGGTGGGTCAAAAAAAAAAAAAAAAGGGAGAGAGAGGGAGGATGGAAATGAAAAAGACCTCAACAGGGGGAAAAGAAGGTTAGGAAAACCTCATGGGGAAGAAAATAGCGTGCTTGTATTTTGGTGTGCCAGCACTTTACCATCTGTGCCCCTTGCCAGGCTGTGTTGCTGTTCCTCACACAACTGGAGATAGGCGTTGTTTAAAGGCTCACCTCACCTCCGTGGAACGTGCCTGCTGTGCGTGTGTGTGTGTGTGGTTTTTTTGTGCCTGCGCTTGAGTCGAGTCTTTCATCCACTGAGTGCTAAAGGTTAAACAAAGCTTCAGAGAGATGGAGTGAACATTTACAAATGAATTACAGTAATAACTTACTTGTCTATACTGTAGGTGTGTAGTGGACTGATGAATGGCTGTAGAAACACTAACAAACTTGGTTCTATAGCTACAGTAACTCTGTCACTTTGACAAATTAGCCTGGATTGGAGGCCTCTGGGTAGGATATCTGTGTTTTCCTCTGCAGATAGGCTGTGCATTACCATTCTCACTTGCACATGCACAAACACAAATGCACGCGCACACGGCTGCGCACACACACACACACACACACACACACACACACACACACACACACACACACACACATACTGACGTCACAGTACACCAGCACTTCTCACAAGTGCTTGCACCCATTTGATGCAAGCTTTTAATGAGTCCAAACCAAAGCTTTTACACTGCTGTCTGAAGTTTCAACGATAACTTATCCTCTTCCAAGTTGATACAACACCCACTAATGACTTTCATCACAGATTAAGGTATACCTGCAGGGTGACGTTTAACTAAGGAAAATTGTATTCCTTCTTTAGAAAAAACAACAACGAAAAAACAAACAAACAAAAAAAAAAAACATTCCTTTTTAACCATCAACATGTGGCTCGTTTAGAAGTCAGCCCACTGTTACACAAAAGCTTGATTGCTTTGCTGATTGATAATCATTAGAGGACAGAGGAGTTGCGGGATCTACGTTTTATTTTGTGTCATTAAGCCCAGAAAGCAAACACAACACTTAAGCAGCAGGGAGTCAGATAATTTCACCGATTTTATGTTCTGTGACATTGCACTAAAAAAATGTTAAGTGCTGTGTTGTAAAAGCCAGTGATTTCGCCAAAGGGTGGCAGAAATCATTCTCTGCTTTGCTGAATTAAATTGCCTTGTAAAAGACAGATCAGAAACTTGTTTATTTACATTAGAAGCTCAGTACTTGTGTGTGTTTTTAATAATTTTGTTTATGGGGTTTTCAGGCAATTTTCCATCACATTTAGTGCTTTATTGTGTCTTAAAACAAATGCAGCCTCATTAGTGCACATAAGAAAATATTTCCCCTTAAAATATCCAATAGATGATTGGCACACGGTTTAGCTCTTGTAATTACCCTGCTCAACAAATCTGGCAGCAAATAGAGCTTTGTGTTTCATTACATTCGACTCTTTTTGAGTTTCAAAACTCATTAAGGTTGCCCTCCTGTCAACAGTAAATGTACCTTGTAAATGCACAATTGTTTCATTGATTTACATGTTGAAGTAATTATTCAACAGAGGGCCATTTCAGGACTCATAATGTAACAAAATATCTGTGAATAAGGACAAGAAAGACTGTGGAGGTCAATGGCAAAACTGTATTTTGTGTTCAATGAGAAGACAATATATTACTTTGAAGCTTTAGGTAAACTCTGGTGGTTGCAAAACTTATCAAGTGATCAAAACGTACTTACAAATAGAGGCCAACAACACACAAGAAAGGTCATTGTGATATGAGCATTTCTCCTTACAAATAGGCGGACCAAGGTAGTCCTGCCCCCTAGTGGACTTCAGGAGAAATAAAAGCAGAGGTTCCTCTCTGGTCAATACAAATTTTCTATCGACCCGTAATTGTTTCATCATTGATACTTAGGCTATGTCTTGACTTAAACAATCTCCCCAACAAGTTAGACTGAAAAACAGATCACGATTGGCAGCGCAATGAACAATACGTGACTGTGTTTCATTTCATGTATTTTCTTACCAATGCTTTATGCATATCGGCTACAAAATCTTTGGTTAGGCCTATCTAAAAGTGAAACTAACACGCAAGCATTTTAATGATGGGTGAAATAATCTATTATAATAATAGTGACATGTGCTTACTTGTACTGAATAAAATAAAGCCCTACATTTATAACAGTCATAACTCCATAAGTCCTCGCACTCCCGTTCGATCCCACAGGGCAGCGTGCGTCCCGCTTTTCAATAAGTAATAGCTCATTGGATGCAACTGGATGGACCACATATAAATTATATCCATCCAGGAAGCAGACATGCCTTGAGCACATGGTCCATCATCTGCGCAATAGAAGTAGGCTACAGCATCTGACTAATATTTCGTGATTACAAAAGCCTACTGTAAGCTATTTCACATTAGTGCATAGGCATAGTCTTTATTTCATGTTCACTGACACATCCCATTATTATCAAAAAGTGAACTCGATTGCTTTTTTGCTTTTTTGCTTGTCCATGAATAGGTAACTATGATCTGTGGGTATTACCGTAATATGGGCTATTGTTTTTATTTTATTTTTTTATACAAGTGTAGCCTATGTCTTTTCAATAAGCTGTTGGGCCTTGGCTAAATTATGTTACAGCTTACAATAAGTTGAAATAACATCTCAAAATATTTCATATATAATGGAAGCCGAGGTAAGAATTTATAAAAGGGTAGGCTATGCACTCAAAGACTGTTTCTGCATTATTTTGTAATAGCGTATATAGCCAGGCTAATGTTGAAACGGTTGACAATTGTAACTATTTTTACTGGTTAATAATTTTGTTTTACTTTTATTCCATTGATAATCTTTTTTTAAGCTTTGTTTTATTTGTTTTGTTTTATTACATTTTTGTTGGTCTCTTTCTTCTTTTTTTCGGCCTGAATTGCAACACTGTATAAGCCTACAAGCTATATTAGAGGGGATATAAGCTTGCCATTTAGATTCAAGCTTAAAATTAAATATTCTGCCTAAAATAGTGCCTAATGAAAAAGGGCTACTGCAGGACTAAAGCTAGGCTACTCCGACTTTCAACAGAAGGTGGTAGCATGGTGAAGGCATGGGAATAGTTTATGCTGTCAGGGGTTTTGGACCTTGGATTGACTTCGCCTAATAATCAGGGATCAATTCACTTTCATTCGAATACATTCAAGAAATCGAATTGATTGATTTTAATAGAGTAGCCTAAGCCTATTCGTTCTCAATTAAATCCTCAAATTACTGAATTGATTGGATAAGTCATTTGTGGGAAAAGTTTATTCATTTTCCAAATCGACTCCCTTTTAATTGAATTGAAAGTGAATTGATACAAACCAAAAGACAAAGACCTGCCCTATTTATGCTCATACCCTTTGTAAGCTATTTCTAAAGCTATGCCTATGACAATTCAGGGAAAATTCAAATAGCCTTCACAACAAATGCATAAATTAGGCTTAACTGCAGGTTATAGGATTCAAGATGAGATGGTCTGAAACTCATAAAATCTTCTGATTGCTGATTGCTGGGCTATGCAGAGTTGATAACTAGGCCTACTTAATTTAATTATATATTATATTAGACATATTCAATTGCCTTGAATTATCAAATTACCAGCCCCATGGTCATAGCAATTTCATTTATAAAAATATATTTAAGACTGATTTAAGTATAGGTGAGGCTACTAATCTATTCAAGTTTGAGAACAACATGGGGCTAGGGCTTAAATTGCTGACTGGCTTATTGTCACATTAAAGCTACAGGTAGGCCTATAGCACGTAATTTATTATAATATCCATAGGCTATTACTTGCGGGAAATAACTCAGATAGGCGTCATCATACTTATTGGGCACACGTGGGAGTTGTCTTTAACTGACTTTTAGTTATTGAACAGGCGGCTATTTGAGTGACATCTTTTAAGGAGGGGCGGGGGTCAAAATGTCTTACCTTCTTTCTAATTTAAAAAAAATAGGCTACATTCAATTGTGAAGATTGAACGCGATTCTTACAATAAACTACACACAACTGAACAAAATAAAAACACTTAAAAATATACGATACGAGCTTGTGAACAGGACTATGTCAACTGATTAAAATAGCCTATTCACATCCACCCAACACCAAAACAAAACAAAAAATAAATCAAATGAACATTTAATTTTCCTCGACTTTTCCGACAGGGTCTGGCGCCTGTGCGACGATGACGCCAAACGAAATGGTGTTTCTTTATCTCTCCAGTCAACAACCCCCTTGTGATCTTTTGGACGATATAAACAAGTGAGTTTTGTTTTGTTTTTTGGCCCCAGGCAAGAGGAATGAAAGAGAGACAGGAAAAAAAGAAAGACTTGAAAGGACCGACGGATCCCCTTTGGCTCTTTTGTGTGAAGTTTCTTTCCCTTTCAGAAGGAGCGTTCATCCGTGTGATTTTGAACTTATTGTCATTACTTATTTATTAATTGACTCCTCCAGGGTGAAATTGAGCAGGGAGTGATTCACGTAGGCCTAGGATATAGCTACCCATGGCTATCAGCCGAAGAAGCACACACAACTGCCATAAAAAATATCCTGGCTCAAGTAGGCCTAGAAAAAATATGCAAGATATTTTTTTAAATCTCTTCAAATCCACAACAATCAACTTTTGTAATCAATATTTGCTCGTGCACTGCTTAAATGAATTTCTCATCCACAGAATTCCTGTCCTTGTTTAGGACAACAGCATGTGAATGCTGGTGTGAGGGCTAGAGAGGAAACGCAAGTATAGAGAAGAAAAACTGTTGCACGTCCCAGTCCCCCGTTGACATTTTAGGAATGATAAAAGTTCCGCCTTGCCTGGAGCTACAGCCTAGCTGGAGCCGGAGTTCGTCTGCGGCAGATTGCCTTTGCTCATTATAGCAATTATTTTACTCCAATTTAACCCCTGCCTGAATGGTCGGAACGTCAATAGAAAAGCCTTTAAAACTGCCTTCGAGTGGCCTGTAATTTCCCCATATTTGATCCCTATTTTGTTATTTGGGGCTTCTTGATGACAGCAATTGACTTGAACATTTATTAAGTTTCAAAATCGTTCCTCTGTGTTTTTCAGGAATGCCAAGTGTGGCCTGTGTGTCGAATGACACATGACTGCTAACAACACTGCGGCTTCTCCATAATGGTGTGTCACCTGGCTCATTTTACGCCCTAAATACTCGATAATGACACTCCGTCGAATCGTTTACAAGCAATTTAGCCCTAGAACCAATCTCTGAATTGACTGGATCGTTTTGAAGTTCGCACAACTGCTGGCGGTTGACGATGCTGGTCCCCCCCTGAGCTCTTCTGGCGCCAACAAAATCTGGGTGAGTTATTTCAAAGCAATGGGCAACAGCTGTAGAAATACATTCCACGTTTTGCTCAGTGAAATGACATTTGACAGGTTTTAATTCACAGTGTGGCCTGCACTTCAGTAGGCTATTGAAAAACGTCCACTCTAATGGATACAAAAATGTTAAAGACTGAACCCTTACGCTACTACAAGCTTGATTAAAAGAAAAGACTATAGTAGCCTAAATTTGCCCAAGGTAGGCTATTATTATAAACGACGTTGTGCTTGTTTAGAGCCCCCACATGCTCAGGTTACCCATTTAGACACTGTTATATTGACATATGAGGCTTATAAAATCATTTATTGTATCATATTGTGGCTGATTAAAATTGTGGTTGTAAACGTGAAATATGCACATTTCGAAATTTTCAAGCATGAATAGGTCTCATCAATTGCACCTTTTTGTATATTAGTGACCTTGTGTTTATACAGTATGTCTTGTCCCAAAGTGTTCCCCAGTAGGCCAAAGCCATTGTCCAGATGTACATAACCCACAACTCCAAACTCTAGAGTTTCTCTCTCAGGAATAGTACTGCTGTGCTAAGTGTCTTTTTTTTCTATTAAGTTAAGTTAGTAGACCTAAAAAAAAAAATAGGCCTGCCCCCTTTTTTTGCTGTAGGCACTGCGCGTTTTTTTAATTGTCAGTCAAAACGAACACGTTTTTAATGAAAAAGAATAAACAATTTATTGTTAATTTATGTCACAAATATATTCATAATATAAATGAGGATATTTTTCAAATATACATTATTTTACAGTACACAAATCCCTTCCGAAGGGAACCATTCCAACAACAGACAGTGCTGTTATAATAAAAAAAAAATGCTGTGGTTCTCCAATTTAGCAAAGAGCATTCATTGACACTGGACTCAGTAACCCACTATGTTACGCACTGATATGAATGCAAAATGAAAAAAAGCATGGTGTCTCGGTTATCCCTTGTTTGTAGTGTGACAACAGTCCATATAAGTGATAAGAGCCCAACCTACCTGTGGGTCTTACTTGTTGGTGACACATGCCACGCTGTGCGTAAAAGTCTGTTATTGGCAAGTTTATGAAAAGCCCTTTCGCTTGGCTGTAAACCAGCCATGAACCGTTGCAAAGCAGTGGGCTATCTTTGACACACCGTGGCATACAGCCTGTTAGGTTGTCCATACTTGACTGTCCTGTCGTGATATGCCATAGGCCTATAGGAGCAAAGTCTTTATCCCACTTCTGATAACGTCTTGGCGAAGTGGGTCAACTTCAGAGTCAGTATGGCAGCAGCATGAAGTCCTTCATCCCTCTCAGGCAAGGTGATACATGCTGTATCCAACATGAGCAGCGTACAGTCCCACGGGGGAAACCGGCAGAGAGTGCCTCTGGAACGGATGCGACCCTCCATAGGACGCGGGGACGTGCGCACCGAGCGGAAAGGAAATCCCGAACGCCGGAGGCAACATAGGCTTGGCTGCCATTTTCAGTTTTTCTAGTTCTGCCTCCTGGAGTCGCTTGGCTTTGGCTCTCCTATTCTGAAACCAGATCTTGACTTGAGTCTCCGTCAGGTTGAGCGAGCTCGAAAACTCAGCGCGCTCAGCGATGGAGAGGTACTGCTTCTGGCGGAACTTTCTCTCGAGAGCCAGGAGTTGGGACGTGGTGAAGGGGGTCCGGGGCTTTCTGTTCGTCTTGTGCTTCCTCAGGGGGCAGGCAGGAGGACTCAATCGTCCTGTAAAAATAACCAAATAAATTTAGAATCTCTTATCTTAACCTTTAAATGTAGAATATTGACCATCCCGGACTGGCGCAAACATCCTGCCAAAAAAAAACAATTCACAACACAAAACCAAATTCTTAGGATATACTATACTCTTCATTTCATCAATATATGAATCCCATTTTAAAACTAAGTCATGAAATTACTGAGACTATGAACGTGAACTAGCACAAGCGATGACTTTTACACATTTTGTATGCATTGACACAACAACTGCAACTTCTACTTACGTGGAGGCGTGGGAGAAAAACGTGGACTCTGTATCCAAGAATTCCTGTCTTTGCTGTCCGGGCTCTCGGGTTTGATCAACACGTCCTCTTGTTGCATGTTCATTATGTCGCCCACCGTAAACGATGAGCCCATGGCCAAAGGAACCGAAGTATCCAAAGTGGAAAGTGAGCCCATCCTTGCGCCCAGCGCTTGGGACGTTCCCGCGGCGGACGAGGCATCCGAGGATGACAACTCTCGACTCGGTTTCCTGTCGGCCATCAGTGCCTCGACGCTGAAGGGTAGGATGGCAACTTTGGGCTTCCCCGTCTCCTCTGCCGCGCTCAAGTTGGTCTGCATCTCACCTCTGCCGACGAGAACCGAACGCGAGGGAATGTCTTCAGTTTTCAAGCCAACGGATAAAGCTGACATGGCGATAGTTGGGGCCATACAGGTCCGACTCGTACTTAAGGGTGAAACACTCGTAGATATGGGAGAGAGTCACAGAAAGTTGGTATGGGTGCTCCTAAGCTGATGGCATCTTCCTCATGTTTATGTGGCCAAATTGGCGTGCACTGCTATAAGGCAGGCGTGGAGACGCAGCCGTCCAATCAGCGACGAGAGGGGCTGGTCGTTGGGATTCCAGTCCAGTAACAAACTCAGCTATTTGACTGGGAAAGTAAACAAGAAAGTTACTTTTTTTTTTACAGCTGAATTCGGGTAAACAAAATAAACTATTATTTTAGGACGGATTCAATTAGCAAAATCAAGGACAAAAGCCCACAAAATGTATATGACCCAGAGATTATAACGATTATTCATTAGGTTGTTACCATAGCCTATTATTGTTAAGACCTTGAGCATTTGTACTGCAGCCTTTCCTATTCATTCTCAGTATGATAAAGTATAGTAGTAATTGACCGGATCTTTCTTACTGCCGCAGAAATCTATGGGGAAAGTTTTTGTTATTTATTTCTGAGAGGCGATGTCCTAATTGATCCACTTGATGACCTGAGGGTATTCTGCAAAAACTATTGAAAAGGTAAGGAGTCTTGAACGTTGCACAACAGTTTACTGCCTTCCTTTATGGGATGGGCCTCTTGCAGAGCGCTGTTTATTGATGGCTGCGGGGCTCTAATCAGATTGAAACACACAGCCCTTCGCAGTCATTTAGGGGTAATTATCGGGCTTGGGGGAGGGATCACTGGGATTTTTCCCTTTGACTACATCCATTAAAGTCAAAAATTATGTGGAGTCGAGGAAGGGGGAGGAGGAGGCAGCATGGAGCCAACGATAGATTTAACCTAGGACTGTCATTGATTTACCTGGCTACTTCAAGTACACTTTCTCGCTATCATCAGTTCCTGGTGATGATTATCACAAAGACAGAACTGAGTACTTCTGTAAGCTATTTGATCCATTTTAATGTAGTTTTTATAAATAAGTAAAAACCTGATATCACCGACATAGCCTGTAGGCTATGCATTAAGTTTTATTTAATATCCGAAAATGATTTTTCTCTAAACCAATCACAATGAAACGAGAATCACTTAAGGATGAAACTATTGCTTTTTATGCCTGTGGTTAGCTAGTTCTCAGGAAAGCGTCTGCGTCGCTAATTGCTAAGCATAAACAATCTGTCACGATTTGTCAGTCTCCCTAATAGGCAGACAAGTTATGTTGTTTTTAGGCGCCAGCAGCGGCATGATCAAAGCGCTCGACTTTAGGGAGACTATTGAAAAAGTTTAACCCGCATCAAGAGCGCAGGCCGCCTCCTTGCCCGCCCTAGCCCTGGGACATTAGGCTATTCAGTCTGAAAAATTAGCTTTCTCAGCCGATCGCACGCCATTTCCAACTATTTAAATGAGCGCCAAAGCTGGTGTAATAGCAGGCTAGGCTACTCAGAAGAAAAGGTCAGCTCTTCCCACTAGTTATTTTCAGAGAGCCCCTTACTGAAAAGGATTCCTTAGAAGAGAGGCTTCCCTACAGCAAAAGGAGAGCAGCCTAGCAGGATAAGTGGTGATTTAGTTCTGACGCTGGCCTGAGACAAAATTCTTCAGTGTAGCTGTGTAATTACAACATTCAAGGTGACATGGTGATTTAAGAGGGACGCTTTGGTACAACCATAGACTAATACTTGAACTGTTTTGCCAATGTTTTGCATGTGCAGTGCATGAGAAATATGTGTGTGATAGGTGACAGGCTGCACAGTGAAGTCTTTGTTTCTCGGTTAAGTTGGCTATAGCTGATAAAATTACATGCAAGGCATAATTTAGCATTTCCTTAATGCCACATCCGGCGTGCAGGACTAGTGGGCTACATCTGCAGCTCAGTATGTTTGGAAACACTTAAGCCCATAACCTGGAATGAGTGGCACTGCGTGTTCACCGCTCTCTGCCTTTGAAGTCACCGGAGTCTCGAGCGCTCCCACGTCTGTTTGAAGTCACGTCCCCTCCGCTTGGGGCTTGCGCGCACTTATTCATTCTCCAACACGAACTCGTAAAATGAGTCTGCGTAAACACAAATAGGCACACATGATATACATTAACGTGTCTGGTCTAGCCCCAGTATCAGTTCTTCAACTTCTCATCGATATGTTTCTCTCGCCTCGCCAGTGAATGGGGACTCTGTAGGCCAAAAAGAGGGACACCATTTATGCAAATTTCACCTGGAAGTGCGCCTCGAGGGCTATCTCCACTATCTGTAGTTGTGTACTTGAGTTTATTTGCCTTGTGAACAGAGGGATAGTTCTGCTGCACAACAATGTTGGTGGCAATTAGCATCCAAAACACTGGCCTTTCAGAAGAGTGATGTGCCATGGAGAAGACGATTACCATACCGTTTCATTTAAATCCCGAGGCAACAAATGAGGGTTGAGCTGAGATACAAAACAACTGTAAGCCTCATCGGGCCTTTGTTTAACTTTATAAACTACCTTTGATTCCGAGTCAAGAGGCAGGGACTCCAGACAAAGGGCCATTGTTGTCCCCTCTGAAAGTTGTCTTAACCCTTTTCATGCAAAGTCTGTCAATTTGGACTTAAAAGACATAAAAGGCCCTGTTGATGTCAAAAGGCATTTCAGGCAAAATATTTGCACTTGGTGAAAGTAAATGACTCGTCTGGGGACAATGACAACGCTATGTAAGTAGCTTTTAAATCTTAGTCGAATTTTAAATGATATACATTGTAAATGGACAGTTGAACTTTAGCACATGCCAACTTTGGACAAGTAAGCATGATGCTAACTTTGCAACACTGACTACAAATAAAGTAATTCGTTTTCAACAGGATACTAAAGAAAATTGTCAGCTTGTAGTCACGACTTTGTTAAAGTCACATTTCTTGGCTCTGAGAAACCTTCGGTACTTGGCGCATGTCAGAGAGCCAACATTGAAGTGGCTTAAGTTAATTTAACCGCGACATTATAAGATGCACTTCAGAGAGATGAAAGAGACAGCCGACAGTCTCCCCAAAGATCTCCATAATTATAGATAATGTATCCTATTTCAAAGCAATTAGCGCAATCAGGCGGAACGAGGCACTTTGCTGCCAGTAAGTAACAATGCCTCACGGTCATTTAAGCTTCAAAATGCCATTCACACTCCAAGGCTCACAGGTCCGGCTGAAATCTTGGCTCAGAGAATTTAGCAGGTGTATCCAAAAGTTAAAACGTACTCCTCTGTAAAGTGACACTATCTCTGAATGTGTCGGACACGAGAAAAATTCACAAACCCCTTCAGATATTTTATTCGTGAATAAATTGTGTAGGCCTATACTGTATTATTTTGTATTGTATTTTTATTTATCTATTTTACCCCTGCACAGATATGCAAATTAGTTTTATGTTAACTCTGCTGCAATTTTCAGTTTGGCATGATCCCTGTCAACTAACTAAACTAAACTATTAAGAAATGAATGCTAAATTTCAGAAATCTCATTTAATATTTATGATTCTCACAGCTGAAGCATATTTCTCAAGGAAATTATATAATCAACCTTTTGAAAATGAATAAAATGCAAGCAAAATAGCCTAGATATGTGACCTATTTGTTGCCTCATAAATCTTATTCAACCTTGCATTCACAGAATACATCGATAACATAGAGGGGGGAGGAGGGGTAGCATGCCAGATGAATGATTCGTCATTAATAACAGTGGAATTATTTAATTGCAATTTGCTTAAGGAATGGTCTAGGCTATCACTGATGTTTTACAAGAAGCTAATAAACCACCTCAACTAAAAGCATCCTGTACCCCAGTAGTTGACCAAAAAAAATGGACTATCAGTAGTAGGCATCGCAGGAACACAGTCGCTCTGGAACGGTCTGGCGTGCGCTCCCATGAGCTACCCAAACATGAGCGCACGCGTAATGACAATGAAGATCATTTGAAGCTTGCATGGGCGAAACATCTACAGGTAAAAGAGAACTAGATATATTAATGACAAGATGCATTTCGTATTCTAAACTTTCGAAGTTAATCAGATCTATGGTGAACTTCTCCGCCATTCATCTCCCTCACCTTTTCATGGTGACGGGATGAATGGCTCCCACGGTGAAGGCAAAACCCTCTTGCGGTTTCAGAAAAGGGTTTTCAGTTCGGTTGTCGCCAGCGCAGCGGGGGACCATATTGTTCGAGAACTGCGTCTTTCAAAGAAATATTTGCGTGACATCGTCTCATCGAAAGCTCGGAAATGCTCATGATTTAAGGAGTCTTCTGTCAGCCAAGACAGAGCCAAGAAAATCTATGTCCACGATCCTTTGGTTTGCTGTGGTGCAGTGCACATAACTCGGGCCAATCGGTAATATCGTATCTTATTTCATTTTCCGTTTTCTTTCGGCCTGAGCAAAACGCACTATGTCGGTGCATAAAGTGTATTATTCTCTCCCCCCGCCATCCTAGCAGTGTCCAGAAGCAATTGGATATTTAAACGTTCACGTGGGCAATAGTTAACTACTAAGTTTTCATCTTCTCAGTCGATTGCGATTTAATGTGATCATTTGGAGTTATTAATTGTGTGCAAGGCAACCAAGGGACAATTTTTATTTTCACAGGCCTAATAGGAAGATAATGGCTCTTAGACACTTTACAAGAAATTAAAGTGCTTATTATTACAAAACGTTTATTATAATTAGAAAATAATAATTATTGTTGTTGTTATTATTGTTGTTGTTGTTATTATTGTTATTATTGTTATCATTATCATGTTAAAGTTGTTGTTAATATACAAAATGTAACTTTAAAAGGTTCGTTTGTTTTAATATAAAAGCCCAGTAGGTCATTTAGATTCTTATCAGATAAACAATATTCTTTATGAAATAGGTATGATCATCAATGAAAGCTCAAAATCAATTGGTATAATTCGTTGACATAATATCGAAATGTGTTAGTGTTAGGGCCTAGTTAAAAAGTGGTTTGCTCATCTAAGCCAGATCTCTCATTTGCACACGCACGCACGCACACACACACGCACACAGACACGCACACAGACACACACACTCACCTTAAGCATGATAGTATCGCTATCCCTCAAACCCTGACCTCCGGATGACATTAAAATCAAAATAATTTCATCATGTTAACGGCGAAATCTGACGCCTGCACCTATAGCCTAATGTCTGGCGCCAAATCCTCTGTTACTGTTAGATAAAATTGCGAGGCCCTCAGAATTTACAACATTCCATCCTTCAATCACAGACATCTCAATTACCAGAGGTATTGGTGTGAAATTGAATTATCTCCCCTTTATGTCTTTCACGCCATTAAACAGGAAGCATACTATAAAATCATTTGCAAATCACTGGCCTGGGTAATATGATATAGGTCATCTAAATGGATTGATTAACCAGTGACAAATCCTGGAATTTAGTTGGATAAGGCGATCATTTCCCCAGCCTTTTCAAACACCGAGTGCGCATGTTGATTAGAAACTAAATAGATTCTTAAATGAAATGCTTAATAAGCGCATAACAAGCAATAGTTTGGGCAACAAATCATCTCTTATACCCGGGCGACGGGGGACGAAAAGATGCTTAATGGTCAAGTAAATTAAGTGGCTCGTGAAAATGCTGTCAGGCCTATTTTTGAACACTCAAAACAAATTGCACTTATAATGAAAACATGCAACACACTCGGTCTCAATTTAGGATATGTGGTCACGGTTTAAGCCTATTATTATTATTGTTATTATTATTATTATTATTATTATTATTACCAATATTATTATTATTATTATTATTAATAATAATAATAATAATAATAATAATAATAATACATTTTCCTTTAATTTATTCGTTTTGAAAATGCATCCTTTTTATATTGAGGATAATATCTCTTGAAGATATATATATATATTTTTTAATTACTTCTGATTTTGTTTGTTTCACAAAAACAACTCCTGTGTTAATGCAAATCTTATATTCATAGCCGCCCTATTTCCGGGAGTGATAAGAGTCAAATGTGTTTGATGGACCGGTTAAATTAGACTCTATCATGTGGACAAATAGGCCCAGCACTCAGGTTTTATTTGACAATTATATTGTGTGGCACAATATCACACAGTTATGAACAAAATAATAGAATATTAGAATTAATATCCCCTCTGCATTTTATCAATGCCTTTCTGATCCTCTGAAGAACTGCAACTGTCCAATACATCCCTCTCACTTTGGCAGATAAAATGACTATTCATTTTCATTAAGACAGTGTGGCAATAATAAATAACGATAGAGAACTATGTTGGAAAATTTATTTATTCCACGGGTGTTGACACTTCACACAAATAAACGTCCACTCGCCGTCTTACGGACTTGCACGTTGTTGTGTGTTTCGGCCATTTTGAAATATTACCGCAAAACCTTTGCCTTGGCCTTCCAGTGACACTATGTGCATAAGCCGTCCTTCAAACGGACCTTTAAGCCCACCATTTTGGTTGGTTCCCTCCTCCTTAGATCTAGGCAAGAAAAAGCAAGCCAAAAC
>OMKL01070977.1:6226-28726 GCA_900302295.1 Parasudis fraserbrunneri | reverse complement strand
GGACTTGAATGAGCATGTTAATTCAAATACTTCAAACCTAAGTGATTGGAAGGATTTACACAGCAGTTTAGGAAGGAGTGCAAATCAAGACCAAGTCTAGTTGTAATGCTGTACAAAAAAAATATACATTTAACACTGTCTTTATTAAAGAGCGTTGATAAAATACCTATTTATTATTCATTTCGGAAAATATTCCATCGCTAAACCATTAAACACAAAACCACCACAACACCACCATTTAAAACACAAGTATAAACATACGGGTACATTCAAAGACAAAGACCAGCCACAAAACACACAAGACCACAGCAGTTTGTTGAGGGCAGTGCCGGCAAAGGGCACACGTCTTCGCATGCTTACCTGCAGATCAAGCATGTGTATCTGTGGCCGCATGGGACTAGAAGGAAACATGGGTTGCGGGGGTGTCTGGGATTGATGTGCTATGGGTTAGTGGTTTGTGTTTCATAGCAGTGTCATTGAGATCGGAGAAGTTGGTAATAGGAAGACTGATGACCTTAGGGACAATATGTGTAATTTTGAGGAGGTTGTTCCTACTAGTCTAGGAATGGAGAATGGGGAAGTAGTATAATCGAGCGTATGGCATATGGAAATAAATACGCTGATGCTACACTGAAGTGAATTGGAAGGCGTTTTGTGCGTACCTTGCACAGTTCCTCCTTGTAGCAACAGAGAGATCTGAGGGGGGCTAAGGCTTTTGAAGCTGCCATGAGTGTGTTAGTAAGGGAATATGGTGTGATGTGGTGCCAGTGAGTCTGTCAGACATTACCAATCAGCGGCATCGCTGCCTCTCTCTTCCAGATCCCAAAGGAGTGGTCTCGACAAAAAATGACATCCGGGTGGAGATTCTTCACAAGGATCACAATGCACCGCGGGAGAGTGAGGAGCACACTGCCATCAAACAGATGATGGTAAGTGAATGCAACTCGACACTCCACTGTCAACTCACGTTGTCAACCATGCAGTCAGAGAGATGTTCTCATCGACAGTCGATGTCTCCACGCTCGGCATGTTTCTGTCTTTGGTTGGTGAATTCCCTATGGCAACCAAACACAAAGACAGTAAAACAGAAGTCATGGCAAGGTCTTCTGCATTCAAGACTGTTTTTACAATTTACCATTAGTAAAACTCATGGTGAACATTTTGCTGTGTGATCCAGATGGATCGTGGGGAGTTCCAGCAGGAGCCCGTTCTCAAGCAGCTGGAGGTGCTCCAGGAGGAGGAGAAGGAGTTCCAGCACATTAAGGTGGGCATCCAGAAAGTACAACAAGGACAACTGATTGTACTGGTTAACTATTACTTCCTTCAATTATAAACTTCCCGTAAAAATGTCTAAATGCAGTTCCATCGATAGTCGTGTTGGTCTCTAAGCTGTTCTTCTAAACAGCAAATTTTATTGCATATTATACATGATTCCTCTTTGTTTCTTCTTCCTGTCGAAGGACCCCACCAATGGCTACTACAGTGTCAACACCTTCAAGGAGCATCATTCCACCCCTACCATGTCCCTGGCCACCAACCAGGCTACAGACGTGGTCCGAAGCCCGCCCTCCGGAACCATGACCATGGGAAAACAGCGGGTGCCCACTGGCATGTCCTTTACTAACATCTACAACACACTGGGTGCTGGTCCCAACCGTCTGTACGACTACAGCCAGCGCTTTGTGCTGGGCATGGGCAGTAGCTCCATTGAGCTGTGCGAACGGGAGTTCCAGCGGGGTTCGCTCAGCGACTCCAGCTCCTTCATCGACACGCAGTGCGACAGCAGTGTCAGCAGCTATAGCAAGCAGGATGGCTACATGCAGTTTGACAAGGACAGCAAGGCCTCAGCCTCCTCCTCCTCCCACTATTCCCAGTCCTCCTCCCAGAACTCCGACCTCACCAAGCCATTGCAGAAACGCATGCAGACCCATGTTTAAAAGATAGGGGGCACTAGACTGGAATAGAGTGGACGAAAGGGACTTTTCAACAAACCATCTCACCTGACTGAGGGATGTTTTATTTTTTGTGTGTGTGTTTGTTTGGTCGGTGTTCCATTAAAGGGAGATAACATGGTTTGTAAGTGACAACTTTTGCAGCTGTAACATATGCCTGTCCTTTGGACTACACAACAGACTGTCAAACCTGATGAAACAGTTGGAAACACAAAAACATGTTCATGAGAGCCACAGTGGAAAAAACAACAACAACTAAAAAAAAACATGACAATCATTTGTCCGCTTTATTGTCTCATAAATCAACAACAAAGACAAGATTCACTGCTGTCTGCCATTTTGTTTCAATCCAGCTCAAGGTGGCAAGTTATGGTTATATGAAGATTAAAAAATAAAATAAAAAACCATAAAAAAAAAAACCAATAAGACACTTTATCTTTGAGAAAACATGGGGGCTTGTGCCCTGTTGGCATTTGAAGCACAAAGGGTATTGTTAAAAACTGCCCACGGCATTTCTTGTACCTGAAAAGGATTGTGAGATGAGTAATGAAATCTTGGGAGGAAAGAGATGGGCTTTGGCATGACAAAGAGCTCCATTAAGCATCAATAGTTGCCTGTAGATCTGTTACCACCACACCTAGGCAACTTTTAATACTCGCTGGATTAGAAACTGGGATCCCTTTTGTTTTATGTGCTGTATTCTATTTTGCGCCTTTCAAGGTTATTATCTTTTGGACCTTGTGAGAGATCTTTGCCTTTCTGGTGTTTGCCTTGTTAAAGTTCAGTATTGACTCACAGATCACAGATAAATGCATGGAGATGTGTCATCCTGTGCATCACAGATGAGGTCTGCATTCACTATTCGTTCACTCACTCAACGCTTTTTGTGGCATTAATTTCAGTTTTTCTCCTGAAAGGACCTTCTCGTGTTTACATGTATAGACGGTTTCAGCGGAACTGTGTAGCTAGAGAACAGCTTGGACACAAAGTTTATTTCCTGTTGCAGTGTTTGCTGATATCAATAACTGACAGGAAATCAAAAGTAGTCCGTTCTAGGATGTTTGTTTTTGTTGTGAAGTTGAAACCATCTATAATGAGGGTGCCAAGAAATGACATCTGTATTTTGCCATTTAATGTGATACACTTGCACCTCATGTGTGTACTGTATCTCTGGAAAGCCAAATGCTTTCCAACTGCCAGAGCAATGTTTCATTTCCATGGGTTGCCATAGGTGATATCATGTTGTTTACACTGGAGCTCTGTAAATCCAGCATTTGATGTACTGTGATTTGACTACTGAATGGTAGGGGGAAAAGATAACATTACTTTTTGTCTGTTTGCCATCATAGTGACTGACTCTCATGCCCACTGTTCTAAGTGAGCCAAAGTGCTATAGCTATGCACAACATGCTATCATTAGTTTGAGGCCTCAGAATTAGACCACTCAAGACCAGAACAATTACAGTACTGCTAAAAGTAAATTAAAATAAGCCTATTTTATGCAATTATGAGTGCCTATGGGGTTTCAAAATGCTGTCAATCAGACCAACCACACAATACACTCATGCAACAAGTCTCACTGATGACAGACAACACTCTGATATGACACATTAGTGTAACATAATAAGATGACATATTGTTAATGAGAAATTATAAGATTATGATGGAAACACAAAAAGGTCATTGCATTGCTACTCCTTTTCTAAAACTATAATTTAACTGAATAGCATGGGGTTGACCAAGCACTGACTGGCTCACTTTATTGTGTAATAAACTTGATCTCATCACTGATGTGTTTGGCAAATGATCATACCTTATTTTTGGGGATTTCTGTTGTGAATATACATTACTGTACAGAACATTTTGCAGATACTCTGCCAACATTGTGTCTTGATTAAAGAAACATCTAATATACCTCAATACTATTCATTTGTGTGGTGGCAGGGTGGCCTGTTGGTTAGATCATTGTGGAGCTGGGAGGTTACAGGTTTGATTCCCTGTGACAGCTAATGTGTCCATCCCTGTTGACATGTTCTACAGCAAGACACTAAACCCCTACCTGCTCCAGGGCTGCTGCAAATGGCTGAACCTGCTCTCTGACCCACCCTGGTAAAATTGGTAAATACAGAATACGATTTCTCAGAGGGGTAGCCTATGCAACTAAACTTTTTCCTTGAAGGGTTAATAAAGAACCTGAAATATAAATAATAATAATCACAAAATGTTTTTTTTCTAAGTTTAATTTCAAAAGACAAAACACAAAGGTTCAACATACAGCACTAAAGCTGCACTATGTAATTTTGGAAGGAAAACAATCACTTAGAATTATCTTCTGCATTCGCAAAATTCAGAACAAAAATCTCTTTGAGGCAGTATAGGAGCCAAATATAACCCTACAGATACATTTGTGTATACTAAATATGTTAATATTAAGCTATAGCCTGTTGTAGGCCCTGCACAAAACAATTGTCATGGGTCCCATGGATCTGACATGTCAGGCTAATACTGACTCTGAGATCAGGAAAACCTGAGGGAGAATTCATGCTCAACACAAGCACATACTGCTGCAGGGTGAAAATCTGGTATCTCCAAAAGGGTAAACTTTTCAGGAATTAAGAAATAAAAAACACATCTTCTGTTTGCCTCCAATGTATTTCTGAAGTTAATTAATTTATTGATTCATTTTTTATGGGTTTCATGGTCGTTACGGTCACAAAACTTAGCGGGCCATGTCAATTTTCAGTTCAAGTGAAAACATGAAAATCACCAAAATTGGAGATACAACGTTTCAATCAACAGCAGCGACATTTGAAAAGGCTCTGTGGAGCTTGTTTGGTGTGTCAGCTCTAGCTTCTTGTATGTGATTTGAGGAACCAACACAGAGATATGAAGATATGCTGTACAGTACAGCATATATGAGACAGCCATACTTCATGAAATCTATTCACATTGCAACCCCAGCATTTGATGACAATTGGTCAAATTGAAAAAGCAAATGTAAATGCAATTATGGAGGATTAACTGACAATAATTTTCACCTCCAAGTTGCACAGAGGTGCATACCTGTTGATGAGTGTTCCATTGTAGAGACCATTGTCAAGCCCATTTAACATTTTTAAATTTCACTGTAGAAAAAAGAGAGATGATTTTTGTTTATGATAAACACAACAACAAATAATAATAATATGAATGGAACATTTGGTGTCTATGCTGACTTTAACTTTACGTTAAGATCTTTACTAAGGAATTATTTTGGAAATGTCACTCCTATCTATTCCAAGGTTTTCTGTGAGTTATCACTTACTGTAGGCTACCAGTTAGCAAAGGTTAATTAATGTTTCACAAATGGTCCATTTGATGGATATCCTTAATTACATTATAACTTCAATTACCAGAATTTTACACTTGATACATGTATAAAACAATCAAAACAACTCTGTAATTGCCACTCTTATCCTTGTGGATATTTGCTGTGGTCCTTTTGCTTATGAGATTATAGTCAAGCATGTGTTAAAGACAGTGGAGCTATGAAACTGACAGATCTGTAGTTTGAAGTACTGAATTAGGTTGAGCTATGTCTCCATTTGTCAAGAAGGAACTTCAGCAGCTGAAAGACGACCTTTGAAGTTTATCTGGGTTCAAATCCCTCCCTTAAGGTGATATTTCATACACAGACAGAAAATGTTTGTGGTTGTCTGCTCAAGAACTCCCACGAGAATGGTATAAGTCCTAAAAACTAATGCTTTACATTTTGAGACACCCTCAGTTATATATTTACAGAGCAATCTGGTGGGAATACTGGTGGGAAAATACACAAACAAGAAGGTCATGAAATATCCATGACTGAGAGCTGTCTCAGTTATATCTGATTAGGTCAAGGCATGTACATCATTATCTAAAACAGTATTGTTTGTGTAGATATTCCCTGCTTCGCGTGTCAATCAAATCAATTTATTTACTGTCATTATTATTTGTTATTTACTATTAAAAACAGAAAATTGCAAGCATACACCGGTAAGTCTTTGAATTTTGCAACGGTGCTAAAGAGAAGGTATAACAACTTCTACCTCAGAATCATTTTAAACAAAGACTGCCAGACTTTCAAAGGGGGACATGCACAGAAGGAGCATCTCGATGAGCACTGTGCTCTGTGTGTTCATATGTGTGCATGCATGCGTGGCAAGCACCTAGACAGCGCTACAGGGCACATGTTCGCCTATGTTATTTTCTTTTCCTTTTTAATAAACTAGAATTATGGGGTTGCTATCTGCCCCTGGTGACAAAGGCCCAACAGTATTTTTCGCTTATTCGTCTTGCCTTGTTGCCTTTTTTTCAGTGGCGCCCAGCAAACTGTGTGTGTGTGTGTCCTTTCCCTCTTTCTTTCTCACTTTCCTTTCTTGCTTTCTCATCGTGCCTTTTCCCCCCTCTGTTAGCTTCTCGGTGCACCTTCCGTGACAGACCCACACACACACAAGGACACACAGCCAACTTTTTATATATAGATGGTTGAGGTTAGGTACAGTAGGCTTCTGTCTGAGGGAAATCAACTGGTGACATTTAACACTAGTGGCATTAATACATTTTTAGGGAATCTAGTCTGTGGATCAAGACCAAACTTACCTCAGTAGCCCTGCCCTTGATGTCCCTTACTTCATAATGTTCATTAATCTCAGAGTTGCCTAAATTGCCCTCCATCTTCTCATTCTGATCACATAATTATTTCTTGGAATTCTAGAACTCTATAGCTTTCAATAATCAGTGGCTATTGGAACATCATAAGAATGTTAGCTGAATTTTAAAACTTCTGATCACACTGATGTGATTGGACCAATAATTAAACCGTTTAAACAATGCCACGCTCTTCTTATCCACCGCAACGATAATTATAATTTATTATTATTTTTACTACATTTTTAATTTACAGTACTTAACTAATGAGTTATTGTAGCTTTAAAAGTGTTTAAGGGTTGGTAGGCAGTGACCTTCTTTCTTCTAAAGCATTGCTCCTTACCACACTTTTTCTCAGCTGTGACTAGCTCGACAACTCGCTCTGTTGGTTGATTGGATCCACAAGCTCCTGTTCCAAGCTCTCCACTTAACCCAGCTACCTTAAGGAACAGGAACGGTCTGGGAATAATTAATTTAAACATTAGGAGCCTACTCCAGAAATTAGATCATGTAAATGTTTTAGTTCTACAGACTGATCCTGATGTACTAGTTTTAAGTGAATCTTGGCTTAGAAAAATAATCAAAGACACAGACATATTTCTAATGGGTTACAATTTGCACAGAGGTGCTTGTTTGTGTAAA
Organism: Parasudis fraserbrunneri; assembly: GCA_900302295.1. Taxonomy (NCBI): domain Eukaryota; kingdom Metazoa; phylum Chordata; class Actinopteri; order Aulopiformes; family Chlorophthalmidae; genus Parasudis; species Parasudis fraserbrunneri. Next base: position 21,464 of record OMKL01070977.1, on the reverse strand, counting down.
AATGTAAAAGATTGTGGCCAGTGGAGTATTTGAATTAGGTATTAGTGATCACTGCCCCACGGCTTGTTTAAGAAGCACAAGATTGGTGAAAATGAGGTCACACGCGGTTATGAGGAGAAATTGTAAACTTTTTAATGACCAAGCTTTTTTGGAGGATATTATGAAACAATATCCAATGCACGGCCGAGACCACTGATGTTCAGGTGGTCCTCGACTCTTTCACAGAAACTTTTATTTGATTAGTTGATACATATGCATCTTTAAATAGGTTTAGAATTAAAGACAGAGTAGCACCTTGGTTCTCACTGAGAAGGAGCTGTCAACTTTGTTCAAAGACAGGGATAATGCCTGGTTTCGTGCTAGGCGCTCAGGGGATCCGAAACATTGGCTTTCCTTTAGACAACTTAGACAATTTAGAAATAAATGCACTGCAGCTGTGAGCTAAGCTAAATCTGATTACTATTTAGACCTAATTACTAGCCCCTACTCAAACTACTAAAAGTTCTGGAATGCAGTAAACTCAAACACAAATAAAACCTCAAATTCACTACTCACACATTCAAATTGATGACTGTGTGATTTCTAATCAAAATGAAATATGCCTTGCCTTCAATAGGCACTTTGCAGATGCTGGGCATTTCTTTGATAGGGAATATACAGCGCATCTTCCTGTTGATGTTGATTGTGTGCATGCCATGGGCCACACCTCTCACATTCTCCTTTTGTCCCTTCTTACATAATTATGTACTTGATGCTTTGCAATCCATAGATCCCAGGAGTTCTACTGGAAAGGATAAATTGGATTATTTTTTTCTAAAATTGTCTGCTTCAATTATCACTGAACCATTAACACATGTATTTAATATTTTCGTTTCAACGGGCAGACTTCCTGTGTTTGGGAATCTGCCCATGTGATTCCTTTACATAATATTATGGATGATTTAAATAATTACCATCCAATTTCCAAACTACCTTGCTTAGCGAAAGTCCTGGAATATTTGGTAAACAATCAACTGAAGTTTTTTCTTTCAAATCATTCAGTACTAAGTCCACACCAATCTGGATTCATAGCAAATCACAGCACAATTTCAGATATCACATTAGTTACAAATTATATTATACTGTCATTATTATATTATACTGTCATTAGACAAGAGGAAACATTGTGCTGCCCTTTTTATTGATCTGTCAAAAGCTTTTGACACAGCCGATCACCACCTGCTCTTACAAAGATTAGCTAGCATTGGTTTGGATCATCTTTGAACCTTTTTTCCCACCGATGGGACTGTCTTTCAGAGGCTGTAGCACACTCATTTTGATAGTGGTGTCATGAAACTAGACAACCTAAGGTATGCATTGGTACCAACATTGTCATGCTAGCTTGTCGGGAAGGGGGCTAATGCTCCAAAATGTCTGTGCACATCCCTGGTTTGGATAGAGATGCATGTTATTGGTTTCAGGATTATTTATATGAGAGGCGCCAGTGTGTGAAATCGGGACACACCCAATCAGAATTTTTGTCAATAACTAAAAGTGTACCGCAAGGTTCGATTTTGGGTCCTGTCCTTTTTACCATTTATATTAATGATGTTATTTCTTTGAACTTCTTTGAATGGTTGTGAAGCCCACCTGTATGCTGATGATACTATTGTGTATTGTATTGCGGACTCCGCACAGTTGGCTAACAAGAACTTGCAACTTTCTTTTAATGCTCTCCAGGAAGCTCTTATTAATCTTAAATTGGTTGTTAATGCTAGTAAAACTAAATTTATGCTGTTTTCTAGAGCCAGAAATATTGATTATGATAGTGTGCAAATATCTACTGTAAGTGGTTCTAGCATTGAAAGAGTCACTGAGTATAAGTACCTTGGCATGTGGCTCAATGAGAAATTTACATTTAAATACCATATAGACAACCTTGCCTCCAAGTTGTGACAGAAAAGTGGCTTCCTGTACAGAAACAGAACCAGCTTTCCTTTGATCAGTAGGAAAAGGATTGTTGAGGCAGTTTTCTTATCATGGTGATGTAATTTATAGGCATGCTGCGGCCTCAACCCTTAAAATCTGGATTCGGTCTATCACTCTGCCCTTAGATACATCACTGGTGATAGATATGATTCTCACCATTGTGTGCTATATGACAAGGCTGGTTGGCCTTCTCTTTCAGAGAGGTGCAATAAACATTGGTATTTGTTTATCTTTAAAGCCCTTTTTGGTAAGCTACCTCCTTAAATCTCAACGTTGTTGGAATTATTGCCTTATGTTTAAGGTCCCCTGAGCACGGTCTGAATTTGAAAAATCAGCCTTTTATTTTAGTGCCCCAACTTCTTGGAATGATCTTCAGCACACACTAAAAATAAATACTCTACTTACTTATGGACAGTTTAAAGCCATGATCACTGTTTTAACAGATTCTATCTGTGTTCTGTTTGTATTTTATTGTTTTTATTTTGTTTTATTGCTGCCTATTGTAATCTTGGCTGCATTGAAAATGAGGGCTACCCTCAATTGTATTCCCAAGATATTAAATAAAGGTCACCAATCAATCAATCAATCAATCAATCAATCAATTAATCAATCATTAAATTCTTCAATGAGTGGTATGGTCCAAACTATTTTGTCAGTCTCAACAAGTCATACCTCATTTTATAACTCTATTCTGCACTGATCAGGTGAAAAAAGGGTTATTAACAAAATGAGCGGCCCGTTTCCATTGTCAATCACATTTATAGTTTTATGAATTCTAAAATTGCAGCCTATGTATTTAACCAAATTAACACAAATTCCTGTGATTTGTAATAATGCAGCCAACATACTATGTAGCCTATAAGCAAATCATCCAATGTACTAAACAAACTAACATTTTCCAGACCAGTCACACATAACCAACCCCTACAGCCAGGGTCGACCAAATGGTAGTTCAACCTATATTCCTGCCTACAAAAGGGTGCTTTAGTAAAGTGGCAATTGGTAAGTTAACGTGTATGAAGCTGCAAAATGTGGCAAGGAGTCCTGTAGACTAAGACCAAGTGGTGGTAACAGAGGCCAATGTCTCCTCTGTCACACTTGATGAATATATATTTCATTCGACCTTTTCACCCACAATCTTTCATTTCATAATGTACCTCCAAGAGAGAACCATATAACTTTGTTTTAATTTTTTAGAGGAACAATGTTTTCAAACTTAGTTAGAACAAAGTTAGAGTGTTATGTTAATTCATAGTGAAAGGCAGTAAAGGTTGAGCACTTGCTTGTGATATTACATTCACAAGTGATTTGGATTGACTTTGGATTGACTTTACAAATACATGGGCTGTCCAAAAAACATTAAAAAGTTGTATGGTTCTTCGGTGCAAGGGTTCCATTACTCCATTCATTGTACTTGACTGATCACTCCCTTAAACGAAAACAGCCCAAACATTTTTTTTAGAATTACATATAGAGATTCCAAGATATGGAATTCAATTAATTGAATAACCTTACCCCTTTACTCTTTAAAATGTATTTTAAACTATTCATTATTGATCAGCATAGCCTATTAAGTTCAGAATTCTGGACCTATAGCCATATTTCCAACTTACCAATGATGTTGTTAATTAGGTAGAGTCCTTTCTCATCACAATCCATGCTGGTCTTCATACTGGATACCCATAGCTCCAGCTAGTTAGCGATTAAACTAATGTAAAGTAATGGGGCCACACTTCAGTCTGTCCTGAAAGAAATGATGATACCTACTCCACAGTGCACCCAAGGCAAAAAAAAAAATGTTTAATATGATTAAGTGCCTTTTACCATGGCCTCATTAATTTTACATTTGTTTTTTGTTGTTGCTCTTCATAGTTTTTGGTTGTATTTTTCCTTTCTTTCTTTTTTTTCCCAAGTGTATTGTTCTTGAGAGACTTGTTATGCAACCTGACAATATGTCTAAGCATAGATCTGTCTGGATACAAGGGGCACAAAGGCTCAGTGTGAACCACTAACTAAGGTTTTGGGGAAAATGTAGCATGTATCTCCTCTACGGTACACTCTCCCATTTTATCCATTGCCCCTGCTTTGTCTGAGCACCTGCTCTAGCTATCTTGCTGCTTGCTCCTGGTTCTGTATTTGCTCCACTACCACTTTCCTTTTTTCTGAAGGTTTTGCTTTGTTCTAAATAGGTTTGCCTATGCTAAGTCCCAAGCCCCCTTGGCCATGTTGCCCTTTTCTTTTCTACAAAAAACAAGCTGAAACAAAAAAACAAAAAAACAGATACATTCATACAGTACATATGGCTGCACTCATACAACCCATACAGAAAAGGATTATAAGAAACATAGTGTCTGTCTTCAGAAAATGTATAAGAAATATAGTGTCTGCCTTCAGATCCTATTACCTTACTCACTCCATCAATGTTTTTATACTATTATATGTTAGATTACTGGTTGCCCAGCAATATATGGCTGAATCTCTAAATCTCTTCTTTGTAAGAATAGTATATGTGGATTTAGTGCCAAATGATTCACTTAAAACTTTTTGGTAGACCATATAAAAATCTTGTATTTGATTTGTATACATCTTTTCCATATGGTAATATCCCTAAGCCTAATTGAAAAAGAGCTGACTGTGCCTCCATTTTTGCCCTGCTGTTAAAGTAGCGCCATACTTCTTAGGTACTTAGGTATCTTTAGATTCGGCTAATGTCATCTCCAATCTCACTTTTGTGAATTTAAACTCACTGTTAGGCTAGATAGAGGTAGCTCAAGGATTCCTCTCCCATACAATAGCCTACTACACTGCAAAGACAGTGAGGGACTCCAAGCCATTTCCTAACATATGAACTAATTCTCTAAATTCTCTACGTTCATTATTGCATATTGCCGTAAGAGGCCACATAAGCCAGGACAGTAGCCAAAACTGCAAACACCATAGCTGTAACTCACCAAGAAGCATTGATTTATCTATACTATATATTCCTCCTTGTCATTTAGGCTAACACTACACCATGCTAACTGTTTATTTTGAATCTTTAGATTATATTTTCCCTTTAACAATGGAGATGCTTCTTGATTTACTTGATTATACTGGCCAGTCATGTAGTGGATGCAAAGCTATTAGCTTACTTAGTCTTGTTACTGCGTTACTAAGTCCCGTGGTCAGAGTTTTGGCCGGTTTCCGAACTGGAAAGTAACCGGGGTCTTGAAACCAAAAGGTTTTAATTCACACCACCACAACCTGCAGGCAAAAGGGTTACCTTTTTCTAGCACAAAATCATCATCCTCCAGCAGTTTGGATTCACTTGGCACTATTTTTTCCTTTAAGAAAGCCAGTGTATTACTACATGCTGGAGCTGTTTCACAGGTAATGCAGCCTATCAGCTGTTTCACAATTCTGGAAGATGATGTTTTTGTGTGGATTGTGGATAACAAGAAAGGTAGCCAAGAGCTTGGAAAGGGATCTCTCCATGTTCATCTGGCATGACAAAAGACCTAGACTAAAGATGAAGACACTACAGCTTCCGATGGACCGGGGGGGCCTAGCGCTCCCAAATATTCTAAATTATAATTTGGCCTGTCATGCATGGATTATCTATGAATGGTTAAATTATCCCGTTTGATAAATGTCTTACCTGGTTTACACGATATAGAGGTTTTATTTCATATTTGTATCAGTTTTTGGACACTTGGAATAAACATAACATAGACAATGTAATATTAACTTGGCAGAGGGACCTGGAATCTGAGTATGAGACGACAGACTGGACTGTGAGCATTCTTTCATGTGGCAGCACATTTTGCTGCAATACACTTAAGGAGACTCAGTACAAAATCTTGCAGCCAACATAGAACTCCATAGATTCTCAATAAGTTAGATCCTTCAAGATCCCCACTATGTTCCAAGTGTAAGGATACAATTGGGACTTATATACACTGTTTTTGGCAGTGTTCCACTATTCCAAACTTTTGGTCACTGATCTCCAAAGAGTTTAATTGTATTTTCAAATGTAGAATTGAAAAGAAACCAGGCCTATTTCTGCTCAGCCTTCCAGATTGGCCCATGCCCCTGAGTCCTTCTAATGTTATGCTCCTTCAAAAATTACTAGTTTTAGCTAGGAAACGTATTCTTTTTAATTGGATCATGGATAAGCCCCAGCAGTCACTCAGTGATATCGGGAAATGTTTAAAATTCTACCTGTGGAGAGACTGAGTACTAGGTTGTATGTAGATAGGCCCATGTGCCGTGTCTGCTACCGCTTGTGGAGGGGTGTCACGGTATTTCCGGAAGGGTGGTGTGGCATGGCGTTTCCATGATTTGTTGGTCACTGCGGTGAAGGTGGTGGCTGGGGAATGATGGGGACGCCATGACGTTGTTGTCAGTGTCATGATTTGGATTGGATTGTGCCATGGTATAGTTTAAATGCAGGGATGTTGCCCTGGTGATGTATGACTTTTGCCATGGTGGTAACATGGTAAGTTGTTTGTACAATGGCCAGTGCCACAGTGAAATTGAAATTGCTATGGATGCAAAGATATGAACATTCTGGGCGATGCCGATAGCCGATGATACATTTTCTGTGTTCGACGGTAACTGATATTCATCAATATCAATACGCCATGGTCTGTCTTAAAAAGTAATCAATAAATAAAAAGTTCCAACGGTAAAGTGACACGACATGGAAAAATTGTAAAATGAAGGGTAGTCTGTCTTTACTTCTGCATCAGCAGTATGTCAGTGTTGTTGTGCAAGTCCAGGTACCTATAGGCAAAACCTTCGTAGCAAAAGAACACAGGGACCTGCGCGGAGAGATGGTTGTCATTGTTGTTCGCATCTGCCCAGTTTTACTCATCAGGCCGATGCCAATATATGAAATGATCACGAATATTGGACAGTGCCGTTATGGTCGCTGATATATCTTGCATCCATAGAAGTTGCCATCAGACATCCATGATATTTATTTTATTTTTAGTAAGGGAATGTAAGATATGTTTTCATGTAGCCTATAATGTGTACTGTGCACTGAGATGAGTGACAATTTCGTTTAACTCACTTTTATATAACTTTCATTTCATATCAAATATAAAAGATATATATATATATATTTGCCCGCATGTTGTGGTGTGGATTAAAACTTTTTGGTTTCAGACCCTGTTTCTGCCATTCTAAAGCCTCCTGGTTCACTCAGAACCCAGCCAGAGCTCAGACCACGGGACTCGGTAAGTAAGCTAATAGCTCTCTAACTATCCCTTTAATGCCCTAATTATTACTTCCATTGCCATAGTGAACACTAGGGGGAGATTAAGCACCCTGCCATGATACCTACTTCTGAGTGATGCCATGCTATGGTAAATTGTGATGTTATGAAGCATCATATATCTTCTAAATAAGCTCTAATAATCATATGAATTCTTAACTCAAGTAGTATTCTCCTTTAAAGAATGTCAACACTAATATCTACAGGGGCACAGACAAGTCCATTCTCTCTAGTAAGATCTTTGCTGGATTACTCTCAGTTTCATCACTTTTTCCATTATGCCTTTCTGAATTCTCTGTCAAAAGGAGTGTGGCTGGTGGATACAGAGAATTAGGACCATACACAGGCATTGTGTACACTCTCTGTGGTAGGTCACATAGTAAGCGACTGCCCCCTGTCAGTGACAAATAGGAAATAACATCAGCCCCCGTTGAGCGTAGTAGAAAAGAGAACCTCATTGGATGGATGGTTACTGTTGCCTTGGGTGCCTGTGTTAGAGCTACCATGTTTTTTTTTTGCCTGCTGCTATCAAAAGGAAGGGTTGAGAATTGAGTTGTATACCTTTGCTTCCAGAGGTCTCTCCCAAGGAACACCTCTTGTGTAAAGAACAGGAATTGTATATTGTCTCTTGGGATCGGTTGAGTTTTTACTTCAGCCCAGGCAGAAACAACTATATTTTCATCTGGAAAAGGAAAAAAGAAAACATGTTGCCTCATATTTGTCAGTTGGCCCTCTAGCTAATGCTATAAAAAATATATATTTTTGAGTGGAAAATGACCACAACAATGGCTGAAACACAGAACATTGGTTTAGGCCAATACTCTTTAACAAGTTGATATATATTGTTTTCTACTGCACTCTACCAAAAGTAATGTGACTTTAAATAAACCACTTTTGGTTTTGATTGTGACTGTACTAGCCAATGGTGGTGCCAGTCAAAGGGCATAACATCACAACTTGGCAAATCTGATTTGGTAGGCCGTTCACATGCTATTTCCAGGTCATAAACTTGTCCGTCCAATATACCCAACACCATATGAACGCAGCATGAGTTGCAGCAGCCTCCTCCATCAGGGGTGATGGTTTCTTCGTTATGAGTATGTAGAAAACTTAGAATTGTGGTTGTTGTAGCCTAGCATATTAGCCAGTTAGCTAGGTCTTGGGGATGCGTCAAGTGCTCAGTGTAGCGCAAGGCATGCTGGAAAACTGAGCATTTAAACATATTCAGGAATCTGGCGACTATGTTTCTACCCACGCCATTTTTGTCGAAGTTGGTTCACAATCCAGGCTGTTAAATAAAAGTTACATTCTCCGCTAGACACCTTTTCCCCTCCCAGTGCTCTGTAATGCACCAAACAATATAGAGACATCCTCTGATAACGTCTGGAAGAGACACGATGTGGAGACAAGATTGAGAACATGTCTCTCACCATGTGTCCAGGTGGGAATAACCCATATGGAGCAGGTATCATAAAATGTACATATCACTAAATGTTTGAAGGCTGAAGCCTGCCTGTGCCCAGGTTATTTCACACCGGTGGTATTGGACTGCATTATCACTGAGGGGTACATTTTCAGGTTCTCATTTGGGTTTTCTAGCATTGACAGTTATGACAGTTCCTTCCTCTTAATAATTACAGTAGTACTACCGACAACGTGGTTGGGTGGGGGTAGGATAGGTGGATGGGCGTGTGGAGCTTCCAATGGCAAGTGAATCGCTTTCACAATTTCACCCCTGAGTGCCTCTCCGAGGATGTGGATTATTACTTTTTAACAGACCCCTGGGCAGCGATCTGTGTAAATTGAAAGTATGTTCTTGCACTGCAATGATAGTGCTGCCTGACAACTGGAAAAGATACACCGGTCTTCTGCCTGCTGGATCCCTCTAGTAACACAAGGGATGCATTTGAGGCCTTAGGGCCAAAATGGTACACTCTTACCTGTGCAAAACGATACGCAATCAGATGAGAAAATGGAGATGGCACACAGAGACAGTAATATCTGTGGTTCTTATGGTGTGACCCAGGTTTAATGCCACCAGAATTTTGATTGTGTCAGTGCTAAGGGAGGGCATTAGGGTGCACTGCCAGCCCCCATAATAATGCTTGATTATTTGAATAGTGGCCACAGGGTTACATTGATTGGTGGATGTGAAATAATAAAACAGCATTTTGTCATTCATGTTGAAATTGGAAGTGGTTAGTGTTTGAGAAATTACATGGATGTGTATATTACTTTTGGCACTATATGTGCAGATTTCCGCATTTTTTATATGCTGCCCACTGTTGTCATATAAATGGCTCCATTTTCTGAGTGGGCCTTCCCATGTGCATTTATAGACTGGACTGATAAAGTGTGGATGTTGATGCGTGGTATTTCAATAATGAGGAAGAGCTGTAGGTTTAATATTTCTATTTATCAACATGTTGTCCCTTGTTGAAGATATACGTCGCTGGTATAGAGAAAAAAAGTGGTCTTTTTGTGGGAGGTTTTTAGAAAAAATGGGATAAAATTAACTGAACCAAAATCTGCGTCCAATGGCCATCAGCTAGATTTATTCTGTCATCTTAAGTCAAACACGCCATATAGTGTAACAAACATTATCAGACATCTAATGCTTTTCATCTAAGGTCTTTTCTGTTCTGTCTTATGGTAAAGGCAATTTAGTCATTTAGCTCAGGCATCACATTTCCAAAATCCTACATTTACAATTTCTTAAAGGGGATACTTAAATAACAACATTTCTTAAAGGGGATACATCATGGAAAATTCGTTTTTATGGATTTGGCAGTCTTTGGCTGATTTGACAGTCTGAAATGTTATTTAGGTGCTGGAGGAAAAATTAGCTTAGAGGATGAATTAGCTTTGATTAATCAATTAGCTGTGCTTTTTGGAGCCACTGCCTACCTAATCTACAGCCCATTTTGTAAAGTTTGTAAAGGTGTGGGATAGCTAGGCAGGGAAGGAAATTATTCATTTTAAATCAAAAATGGTGTGATCAATACAAGGGAAGAAAGAGGTGCTGGAAAATAAATTATTATATGTAAAGACTAGTTTGAAACATGTTCTACAGATGCAAGGAATATAAAATAATTGAAAAGATACATGATATGTCTCATTTAATGTTCAAGATATATTTGGCTGCCAGTGAGGAATTTCATTAGGCCAATGAATCATGGAAAAGGCTTTGGCACCATCCATAGGCAGAAAAGGGAACTGTCTCCTTCAAGAATACAATACCACATCTTTATTCTGTATAGAATGACACAGAATGTCACATCAGCATCCCCTGTCTTATGTTGGATGCTCAGGAGAAAAGTCTCTTTTAATTTATTTTCAGAAATTAAAGAAATATTATGTATTTATGGTTAGGCAGGTCAAACATGATTCTGCTGGTCCTGAAATGACTTTTTTGTCAGTCAATGGTAGAGCCAGTCTTTCTTTTAACTGCATTCTGCACTTCTGTGAGATGGTCGACAGCATAGAAGAATCAAACCATTTCTTTTAAGCAAAGGAATTTTTCATTTGACTTTCCATTACGCATCTTCCTGTTATCATCTGACCCGGTGGTCAACCCGAGGTTTTTAGTCAAACAGTGCCGTCCATTATCATATGCTCAGTTAAATCAAGGTACCATCTGTGAATACAAATTTGGAAAAGGTTAATCTAGTCTCAACTTAAAATAATAATATGTATAGACTACACTCTAAGCCCATGCTGTGATTTTCACATCAAAAGAATAATGTGTGCCTTACCATAATTAAAATGTACTAAAATGTGTATTTAGGTTTACCTAAATAGGCTACAGCCTAGTTAATGTTGTTAGTTTATGAATCAGTTTGAAGTTTTTTTTGTTTTGTTTTTTTGAAAAGCCAGACAATGTCCAAACATATTATCTTACAATAAAAGCTACACCTGCCATAAAATAAATAATTATGTGTAGGTTAGGCTGTAGTTTATTGGGTTAGGGACATCCAAGCAAAGGTTTAATGCACCTTCCCCTAAAATATTATTATCCATTTTTAATGGATGTTTGCACAAAATACTATGGTATGTAGACTATGCTTATGTGTATATCATGTGAGCAGCAGAAATTGAGAGAGTGTGGTTGCCACCAATGCACCGGCAAATATATGTGGGGGGGTGGACAGACATAGACCAGTGCAAGTAGATCTCCCTGCTGAGTGCAACGGCACCACCTGTGAGTCTGTACAATTAATGGTTCATGAGATAAAACAGGGGTGGGGCTCAAATGTAGGGGGCAGGTCAAACAGACACCAGTGAAAGCAGATCTCCCCACTGCAAACATAGACCATAGACCAATGAAAGCAGATCTCCCCGCTGAGTCCAATGGCACCACCCATGAGATTTATGCTGTGAATAATCAATGCACCTGTGTCATATTGACAAATAGGACTAGCTATACAGTGGTAGGTGACTTCAGAGGCGAGCAACAATAAGACAACCACAGTGCACCAAAGCAGAAGAGACAATGCCTACTGTATAACCTTCAGCACATTAATTAATTTGTCAACTCACCATTTGAAGAGTTGCGAGTTAATGGCTGGATATGTGTAAGCAAACTGGGATGCTGTTAAGGCTAGATGGAATATGACAGCAAGCTTTAAGGCAAACAAAACCCTGTGCATGGCTTCCAGTGGGCTACCTTGTGTTGTTCAGCGAGAAGTCTTTTAACTGTCCATTTTTATTCATACTTCCAAACAAGCATGTGGGGTAGCTACCTCTCAAGTATAACTTGCATAGGCTCATCAGTTTCCAAGTCATCAGGGTAACTGTCAAGGCGAACCACTTTTCATGCATGTTGGCTTAATTGGCTTACAGAATTGTTATTTTAGGTGAGAAAAAGTTCTTAAATGTGTAATAAAACTATGTTTGGGCTTTATTTTTCCATTAGATGCCATTCAATCTTCAATCAACAATATATTAATTAATTAGATGCATAGCTATACAATATTTCAGAATCTTAATTAAAGTAAAAACGACACTAAGCAGATTAATAGACAGAGAAGCCAAGTTAAGAGAAGTGGGTGCAACCCATCTCCTAGCATCAGGCATCCTGGCTCTGCCCTGCGGTCTGGTTCCGTCTTTTATACAGAGGTACCTCTCTACAAGTAGCCAGCCTGCAGCCCCTACCTAAGCACCAGCCTTTTGAGGCAAACCAACAGTTAACATCACCCTGTGGCTGTTTGACCCCTGGCCCTGTTTATTTGCAGCACACTGAGCGGTAACAGATGAGACCCCGAGCAGCCAGAGAGACACCCCTCCCGTATGGTTTCGCCTCAGATGAGCCTGGAGATTTAGATAACACACAATGCAAATGAGGATGTCATTGATTAAGATGCATGTCCAGCAGAGTAATGAGTGGGGGTGATGTTAATCACTCCGGAGGAAAACATTTATGAATCCTTAGAGATGCTTGACTTCAGTCCATGAGCTGAGATGAAGGATCCTGATGAATCACAATCCAACAATATCAGAAAAAGAAGCTTGTATGACTGGAATACATGCTTCTTTTTCTTTCTTTTTTTTTTATATATATGTGCCGATAAATAATCCATGTCAATGACCAAAGTCCAATGAGGAAACTCTGGGTTATGGCAGGGAAAGAGACAGCATGAATGATGACAACAGCAGGCACCATATACAGGAGGACAAACAAGGAGAGGCCACACAGGTCAACTAAGATGATCTACCCTCTGTGCTCAGGAACCTTAAAAATATGCCGCTTCATTATAGCATTTCTGTGGCAAGAATTTAAAGAACATGTTATAGTATTTATTTTGTCACTTTTGGTTGTTTTGATTTTGGAGATTGACTCATCCTGTTCCCTTTTGAAAACAAATGACACAATAAATACAGAGGGAGATCAATAATTATGAGAAATCAAACCTGAGTTGCCTTGTATCAGTGTGCCATATTTCATCAATGTCAATATCTAGTCCTTAACACTGGGTGGCAGTATGCACCTTTGATAGGTCTGAATAAAAAGCCTTAACATGAAAGAGGGCAGTAGAATGTTATGCCTTCTGAGAGCATATGTGTAGTCTTTTTTATGATCAATATGCTACATTATAACCTAATGACCTAACCATTTGAAATGGTGCCATTATTATTGGGAATTGATGGGACAACCTGAGTGAAAACAGGCTTGAGGTTATTTCTGATAAGTGTAACCACTCTTGCAGAGATTTAAATGATTAGAAATATAACAATATGCTTTTCAAGGACTTGATTCATTTGCAGTGCACATCAAAGGTATATGGTATGAAAGGGATTCAAATCAAGGGTTTACCTCTCTTGGATTCACACAGCACTTACCTACAGTAAATACAGAATCTCAATAAAGTCACTTTGAGAGCATAGCATTTACATGTCAATGTGCTGAATAAAAATTCAAAAAAACTTCTTGAATGAACAATGTGTATCCGTTCCAGAAAAGCACTATAAATGTAATGTATCATTATAATCTTCAACAGTGAGTTTGGCTTTAAGGTTGAGCATGTATATCATTGCCATTTCCATGGTTGATTCAAAACCAGTTTTCTCAAACTGCCTTCATAGAGAGTGGTAGCACCACTGTAAGACACACACACACCTCAATGGAAACATCAACCTGTGCTCATGACACACACACACACACACACACACACACACACACAGTATGTGTGAAGGCCATCAGCCTCAATCTCAGCCTCCCAGATTTGAGTTAATCTGACAAGGCAGGTCATGAAAGGGAAGGGAAAAGCATTCACTGACCTGCCCTCAAGAGAGGGAGACTTGTCCATGAATAGATTGACAGTGTTCCGGCCTTTATGTGTCTGTCACTGCCCTGGTGTGAAAGATCATCTGTCTCTGTGTTCCCCTCTCGTTGTCTGACATATGACTGAGGTGTCAGTCATGTCCATAGACTGCTGTCATATCACATTCATAGGAAGGTTTTATTTTCTTTACCATAGATGGTTGAGAATGGTGCTTATAATCTGGTGTATATGGAAACAGACAAAGACAAAGAAACAAGAGATTAGACACTTAATTAATACAATAAATCAAAACCAAATCACTCTTAACGTGTCCACACTGAAGGACAAAATGGTAATATATTTAAACTTATCAAATACTAACAAGGGATATAGATATACCAGGAACAAAACTAGACAATCAAGAGTAAAATGAAGCCTTACCAGCATTCATACACAGAGACAGACAAAGGTGAACTGCCTGCCGCCCCATTAGGAAAGGAATGAGTGACTGAAAGTATGAGTGAACAGGTGAACAGAGTCAGGTAGAGTGAGTGCAGGAACCAATGTGCATTCTAATGAAGCTAGTAGGGACCTGTGAAGGGCACTACATAGGGTGGAATGAAGAGTGAAGTAAGTGAAGGAGACAAACAAAGAGGAACTGGTAGTTTCTTCAATACAGTGCCTAAAGTATTTATATTGCAATTCTAACGTGCAGTATTTTCTCAAGACAGACAGAATGAGAAATTACGAATCATATATAATTTGGTCATTCACGTAAACAACGGTCGAGTACAGTAGTAAGGGAAAATGTTTTCTTATATGAATCTCTTGCTCTGAGAAGCTGAGAACCAGGGTTAATGAGTTTGTTGATGCTCTGCCTTTGAACTGACTGATTTACGGCTGACTTTGTATATTGACGTAGACTAAGGCAGCAATGTACAAATTGGTGTGTATATTTCGAGTGTATATTTCGTATTCTTTATTCTTTATTCTCTAATTTTATTTCTTCAACACTAGTTGGAGAATTACTTAATGGTGTGATATATGTGACTTAGGTGATTATGTGATTTATGTGACTGTGATCTATGTGAGCAAACTGTGCACCGAATTTCCCCACGGGATAATAAAGTATTTCAATTCAATTCAATTCAATTCAATAGCAATTAGTTTGACTGAAACCGTCTTATTATCCCGTCCAAACTTCTCAATAAACTCCAACTCATTCAAAACTCTTCTGCCCGCATCACTA
>OMKL01070959.1:12862-25346 GCA_900302295.1 Parasudis fraserbrunneri | reverse complement strand
GCTCCCTGGCTAGGACACCTTCAGCTTACCTCTCCAGAGATCTCCATTATGTGATTTGACCCTTATTGTTTGTCAATACATTTGTATTAACCATGGAGATCTGCTCACGTTGCATAATTGATTGCACTCGGTTCTCCAACAAGCTTAATAAGTTCCTTCACAAGAATACTTAATGTAGTTAACAAACTAAAAGGAATACACCGCATGATGTTCCCTACAGCTGCTCCGTTTTGCACAAGGGCCACCCGCATCAAAAAGCATGGTCTGCTCGTATCTTGGGGATGCACGAATCTAACACACAGAGATTGGAATGAATCGGTAGGACACTACTAAAACTGTCTGCTTATTTCTTCCCCATTTATCGAAATGAAAATATATGCCTGAAATGCAGCAGTGTTAAGGATAGGACATTTGACTTTGATTTTCAACTTTCTGGAGAGTTAGGGCAGCGCACAGAAAAAAAACATGGCTGGAGTTTGAATGACAGGAGAGAAATGTTCATGTAGGCTAGACGTTACATAATGTGCCGGTAGGCCTGTATGCCTTTGCCTATATAGGCCTATATAATAGCCTACAACAATAATGAAAGGGGGAGAGGAAAAAATGCACAACTTGAACAAACAGTAAAATAATAGTCATGACAGCCATATGGGACTCCAGTAGCTGTGATGTCATTTTCGTTTGAAAAGCAACTACCTCTCCTTACCGTTTGCCACTGTTCACTAAAACATAAACAGTCTTTTCCGCAGATGCACGTGAACATAATGCCTTGTTGAACACACCTCACCATCTTGGCCAAATAGCGAACATTCTAAATACTTCACTTTTAAACACAACACTGCTTAGTTAAATACACAATCGTGTTGTAGCTAAGAGATTTCATGCACATATCACTAGAGTTCTCATCTTAAAATATGCATTACATATGGGCATTTCCTGATGACAGAGGACACTTTTGGCCAATAGCGAACATTAAATACTGAACCTACAAACATGAGACTGTTCTGACAGCACAATATTGATGTAAAAAAGAGATTCGCTGGGGAGAGAAATGTTTTTAATACATAGGTATTTCACCTACCATATGAGGCTCACTCAGGCACAGGCATGTTGTAAAGTGTTGCCAGAGAGCTGATTACAGGAGTCTAAGTGAGGCTTTGTGATGTCAGAGAGCTGATCTAGGTGAGGCTTTGTGATGTCAGAGAGCTGATCTAGGTGAAGCTTTGTGTAGTAGCACCCTCTTGTGTTTATGTTTAAACTCATTATTGATTTCAATGGGCAATGATGGAAATTATTTCAAATAAAATACGTGTCGTTGCCCGATTAAAAAAATATTTGAGGATTCAAGTCATTGGTGTATGAGAAGTTTCTACAGAACTGTAGAAGTTCTGGCAAGCCTAGCTTAAAACTCCAGGAGAGATGTTAGTTGGTCAATGCTAGGCTAGCCGTACCTCCCCCGCCTCCAGCCATTGTGCAGCCAGATCTCTTTCTACTGAACGCACAGCAAGGAAATTGGAATATATCTTCTTGACTGACTCTGGGGAAGACCGCAAGTGCATTTCCCTTAATGTTGTCGTGCTCCTTTAAGTCATCTTGTGGACAATTCAACTTTCGGACTTGACTTATTATTTCACTGAGCCATCATCTAAATACATGGAGAGATGCCACTAATGCAAAATGTGGATAGTTGCCATTTGCTTTCCTTTATGATAATGAATAGAATATGCAAGCTATGCAGGAAAAGTTGAGCACACACACCGATTATTGGACTGTGTTAATTAATGCATAAGGTGCACATAAATAAAGATACTGTCAATTATGCCAGGAATGTACCTGTGCACTGATTGATGTGTTATTGATGCTATGGAGACAGCTAATTCATCAGTAGCACTGTGGTTACCCTCCAACAGGCCACTTTGTAAAAGTATGAATGTCTAACTTTTAAGAAACGTGGTGAAAGGGTGGCATTTTTGAGCTTGTATGATAGTTTAGGATATGGAAATTGAGGGGATCACTGAGCCAATCAGACACTCCACCTAACATTGTCTAGTATCATCTAACATCTTCACATCTAACATAGAAACTGCTGTGAAGGACAAAAGTCCATCGAGGCACACTGGAAGAAAATGATGTGGGCGTCTTATGAAACAGTTGCTTATGTCTTGGGTAGCAATAATGTTGATGATTTTCTACATATAACGCTGTCTCTGAGCCACTGCGGTGGCCTTTCCAAGCCAGCAGGGTAAGCTATCCTATTAACCTATTGAGTTTGAAATTATCTACTGTAATGTTGTGAATTAAGTGTAAATGTAATCTTGTACAGTGCAAAGTGTAGTGTGAATGTAGGTATGATCAGTGTGTTATGTGTATGTGTCAGATAATTGCCATGAACAGGTATGGGGGTGGAGTTCTGAGACAGTAGAACTCACTGTTAACCCTTTGTAGAGATGCTGTGGACCAAGTTCTTTGAAACGTCTACGTGATAACCCACATCCCCGCCTCCCCATTCCCGCATAAACTAGGTTTCTGCATAAACACTCTCCCTAAATTCATTGGCACACGACATCCTGTGTAAAAGTTCAGTAACCTTCTAATTTGAGGAGGTAGTGGGTAATTAGATAGTATATTGATTGATAAGCTGTCAGGGTAATGGGTGAGTGGGACACCAATTGCGGGGAATCTCAAAGTTAACCCGAGGGGTAACCACAAAAAACACATAACAAATAATGAAGAGCTTTAAATAATAGCTCCAACTACTCACTAATACTTCTGCTGGTGGCTTCAGAGAACTACACCCCAAACACTGCTGCAGAGCAGCTACCTAGACAGCAAAATCCAAATAGGAAATAGAATAGAGTTACCTCCTAAAGAAAACTACACTCACAGCCACGAGGATAGGAAAAAATAAACTAGAGAGATGAGGCCAAAATGACCTCCACAGCACTAAGAGAGAAAAAGCTCAGAGACAAAACTAAATGGTGGACAGATCTCGCAGATAGGATCGATGCGGTAACTTCTGCGGATTTACACACCCCTACACACCTAAAGCAAGACACAGGACAATGTTCTCACTACCTATAGCAATGAAACAATGAGTCAGTGCTGAACACTGTAAACCAGGGCTATATATAGACTTCACACACCTGCACCTCATCAGGGACAATAAACCCACAGAGCCCAATGACTGACCGGTGCCAATGTGCCTCTCACATAAGCAATAATGACTGATAAATAGAGTTAAATAACATTGATATTGCTGTGAAATTACCCAAGTAATTTGCCATTTATTACATGTAAATGGAGTGTAAATACTCAGCAAAGTATCTGCTAATTTGTAATAAATTGCAGATAAAAAGATCAGTAGCTACACTATAACTACAGACAACTGTCAATTAAAGATACTGATATTTTGGTCAAAATATTTACCAATAAAAAACAGTAATTACTGTATAAATAGCATGCAATTACTAATAGAACAGGCTGCAAAATGGAGTGGCCTACTTTGGTAAACTATACGCTGGAATTTACCAGTAAAAAACACTGATTACAGTATAAATAGCTCGTAATTACTAATAGAATGGGCTGCAAAATGTTGTCTGCCTACTCCGGTAAACTACCCTCAAATTGACCAATATGTAATTTAATAATTATAGTATAATAGCATGTGTATCTCCTGATGATCCTGATGAGTCATTCCCATCTTTATTCAGCAACTTCAAACTTTTGAGTTAGGCTAACCAGCTACCTTGTGATTTACTCATATAAGGCTGCTTCAATAAGAAATTAGGGGGTACTGGTAAATTTCAGCATAGTTGAGCAGAATATCAGTATCTTTAAATGACAATTGCTGGTAGTTATAGCTACTGATTATAGCTTACTTATAGCTACTGAAATTAGCAGATACTTTGCTGAGCAGTTGAGGTCTCCCTACAAGTCATCACTCACCTGCTGCAGATATATTTACATAGTAACTGCTAATCTAATTTCATAATTCCATTGCAATATTAATTAAATCAGTCAATATTGTGTACCAATCAGTATTTGCTATCTAATTATACCCACTAACAAGCCGCAATTAACTTCTAATATATGGGTTGCACATTAGAAGGTTACCAAATGTTCTTATGTAATGTTGAGAATCAAAATAAGGATTTTTTTTACTGAAGGGCCAGTAATGCTTACCGGAACATCACGTGGGACGCATCATTTCAGAGAATCTAAACCAGTTGTTAAAAAGTGAACGAATGGTGAGTAATAATCTGACAATCTAACAAAATATGTATCCTCAGAGGGAAAGGAAATAACAGTGAAATTTCACAGCTTCAAAATATAAATAAATAAATGATGCGCAAGGAAGACCTAATTCATATGAAAAGGATTTGACAGGTGTGGCATCTTAGAAGCTATAAAACCCCTTAAAATGTGCGTTTTCTGAAAGCATCTTACAGGGGGTGAGTTACTGCAAACAGTGATTACTCATTTCTTATTGAAGCAGCTTTATATGAGTACATCACAAGGTAGCTGGTTAGCTTAACTCAAAAGTTTGAAGGCACTGAACAAAGATGGGAATGACTCATCAGGTAATTCCCATAAATCTACAGCGAAATACACAAGACAGTGCTGGGGTCGCTAATATCAAAACATTAAAACTAGCATAAAAAAACGCAGTGTAACACTGCAGGTGTTCAAATGCTGTTTGTCATTTAAAGTGGGTAAATAAATGTAGAAACATGGGAAAAGTGGAGCAAATGTTTTCCTTAAGTAGGGCAAACAATTTGAAACACTTTTTATTGGTCCCCATGGGGAGATTTGTCTTGGACATACATGTGTTGTTGGCTGCTATACTCTCATATCAGCATCCAACATTCAATAACACCATCACATTACATGTCATATAAAACTCATCTCATTTCACGTTGTCTACATCTCACATACATTTCATACATTTCACAAACATTCATCAGTCTAAACCTTCATCCTTGTGCATCCTCTGCCACAGGCAGGTCAGGATATAGAATTAATTCTTACTTTTGAGTAACTTGTTTGACAGTGAGACAAAATATATTGTACCTGTTCACCTTGCAGTTAGGTAACCTGTGCCCTCTGCCAGATGGCACGATTTGGCCCTCTTTGTAGAGGATGTGGTTTGGATCAGGTGTGATTTTGAGAGCCTGTTTGGCCACGGTTTCCACAAATGGACGTGGCATATAGATGATTTTCCCTGCCCTCTTCATCGGTTTTTCTGTATTTGTGCTTTTCACAGTGGTTCCCAAACTGTGGGGCGAACTGCAGGGGCTGCATGGGGAGATGGGATGGAGGGAGAAAAAGACGTTGTTCCCTTATATAGTTCTATGGTTATTCCTCTAGTCTAGTGGAATGCTAGCACAGTGCTAATGCAGTGTGGAGAGAGGTCTGGCTCTGCGAGACTACCAGTGGAACAAAAAATCTGAGCGGAATGAAATGTATTCAGATTTAAATACAATGTGTTGTGCACAAGAGCTGTAAACAAACACTGCTGCTAATTTGGCTTCACACAAAATCAGTTATCAATCATACATCACACTGGCAAATCCGGGTGCTTTTTTCGCAGCCTCGCCCACTTCTGGTGGAAAACACAGACACCGTTCCTATTGATTGCTATTGTATTTGGCCTGTATAAAAGTGTTTAAAAGTGTCAGCAGGACACTTACATTGTTTGAAATGTTTTGTTAGTGTTAGTGCATCAAGTTAAGTCAAGCAATTACTTTCCAATACTGGCCGCCATTGAGTGTTCATGCAATTGTGGAAAGTTACGTTTGATCTGTTTTCAGACATGCCCCTCCAGTTTCCCCCTATGGTATTTCCCCATTCAGCTGCAGGATATTTCCCCATTTCCCTACCAGGACATTTAATATTACGCCTATGAATCTCTGGGTGACCTAAAACTAAGAGGCAATGACTATTTCTGGGATGAGAGAGTACCGAAGATGTTTTCCCCCAAAAAGAGGCATGTCAATCACAAATCAGGGCAGATGACGTATCGCCAGTCTGATGTATATCGCCTGTGACAGCAAGCTAGCTAGCTGACGGTACATTAGCTATCCAGCAGGGAGAGAAAAAAATCAGAAAACAAATTGGAAAAGTGTTTGTGCCTAAATGTTTCCAATTACCCAAGGGGGGCCTGACTGAAAAAGCCAGGGAACCACTGTTACCACATAATTTTGAAAAACCATAACGTACAGTTGATTCAATAGTTAAGTGACTTGAGCATTTTGCTCAGCTCATAAATGGCTCTTAATTTAGTACCACTTCTGGCTTTTACAATCAGCCAAATTTAGCAATGTTTTGACCTATGACTGGTATGTGTGCATATATCACTTCAATTATTCAATGTAATTATACTAAACCTTATAATTTCCAGAATACCATCATTTTACATTATGTTTGGTATAAAAACCTTAAATAATGTAAAAACATCAAACACTATTACACATGTATATTACACATTTTATTTATATTGAATTGTATTAATTGTATTGTATTCATTTACATTGTATTACATTGTATTGTATTGTACGTTGTATTATACATTGTATCGTATTGTATTGTATTGTATTGTATGTTGTATTATATTGTATTGTATTGTATTGATTTACATTAATTGACATTGTATTGTATTAATTGACATTGTATTGTATTAATTGACATTGTATTGTATTAATTGACATTGTATTGTATTAATTTACCAAAAAAAAGAAAGAACAAAAGAAATTGGCTCTCAGACGGGAGCCGGCTCCCATCGCTCACTTAAAGGAGCTGGCTCATAGAGCCGACTCATTCATGACTGACACATCACTACATAGATGCCTACACCCACACGCGAGCAGGCAAAGCCTGCAAGTGCAGCTGTCCCGCATCTGGGTAACGTGAGGTACGTCAGTAGCCCACTACTGAGCTCAAACAAACTGCAGTAGGCCACAGCAACAAACTAACCACAGCCAGTCGTATTTTTGTTACGTAGAAAAATGTATTGGCCCTTATCAATTGAACAGCATAGCCTGGATTGAAATTAATTGCTGGTCCCGGCTTTATATGTAATGCTATGCCAGCTACATATCAGAGATAGTCTGTACATATCACTAGATGATATGGAGCTAGCATAGTGTAGCTTTATGTTACAGGTAATGCTAGCTAAAGACCTAATTGTAACAAGCATTAGCCCCAGCTTGCACTGCATTGCACTAAAGGGTAGACTAGGAGGACTGAATGGTGACAAAGTGGGAAACCTAATGTTACTGTGAGAGAGCACATCACTCAACACTTATGTTACCCCATTTACTTTCAAACATGGCGTTGTTGTGGAGCCAAGCGGAGTCATTTTCAGATCCATCCATTCCCAGTGGAATTTATTTTTGACATTGCTTCCATTGTCCTCAGCTTTCCAACAACTGTTCTTTTTGTTGAATACTTTTGTCATGTTTTAACTGAAAAGCCACAGCCAAAGTTCTCTTCAGATGTAATTCCCACAGTAATTGACAGGAGATGTATGTTAACTTTATCTTCATGTTTGGCTGCTTTCTCAGGCATCAAGGCATGCTGTCAAAGAGCCCAGGCCATGCTGGTATAAACAGACAGGCACTCAACAGACAAGGCAGAGCAGTGGACTTTGCATTCCAAAGGTGTAACATTTATCCTCAATATTGATTTCATTGGGCAATGGTGGAAATATATTCAAATAAAATCATTTTCTGAATTTGGAATTCTGGTCCTTGGCCTCTGTGTGCAAAGTTCCATCCAAATGGGATCAGAACTGTAGGAGTTAGGGCTGAGTTAGACACACACACACACACACACATACACACACACACACACACACACACACACACACACACACACAGACAGGAGAGACTGCATTACCCGCTTAGCGTAATAATATATTAATTCAACCAATTTAATTAATTTAAATTAATTAAATTAACTAGCTACAGTATATTGCAATAATGAAATGGGGCCCTTGCACCTGTCCACAGAATTGGACCCAGGGAGGATGTGGTCAACATTGGGAACTGCCAGACACTGCTCAACGGTACTGCTACTGGTGTAAATGGAGCTTTGCGGTGTTGAAAGAGTAACGGTTGTGTAAGTGTGCTCCTGTCATCCATCATGTTGGAAGGTGTGTGTTTGTATCTATCTGTGTGCAGGGGAAGAGGGAGATGCTCTCCAGCCGGGCCCAGGAGATGGGATGAAGAGAAGATGACAGGATGACAGATGAGGAGCCGTCATGGTTTCCTAAGAGCTCAGTAAGACCTGTCCGTTGGCGGCATGTCTAAATTATTACCTCAGCTGCACAGTGGTTTGTAGGACTCAGCACAGCCCCTCTCTGTTATTATAGAGAACCTGTAAACCCATTGGCTCTGTCAGCCCATAGAGTACTCTTTTGGTTCGCACCATTCCTTTTGCTCATTGTCATCCCTTTTTCAATGGATTATGTGGAAAGGGGAAAGAATGCTATCCATCCACATAACTCTGGTTTCTGATTAATTACCACTGTGGCAATTAGCCAACTGTTTTCTAGAGCCTTCTCTTTTTTTGTCCAAAACATCTGCCATTTGGTGGAGCCTTTTATCCAAAGTGCCTTACAGTGCCATGAGCTAAACATTTTTTTGTGGCCCCAGACGGAATCAAACCCCTAACCCTGGCAGTGTACAGAACCACATCTGCTGAGCTACAGGTCCAGAATCTCCAAAAGTTTTGGAGGCATGTGTTTATACCCAGTAATCACCTGAACCTTGAAGTTATTTTTCAGTGTACAGCAAGTGATGCTGTATTCAGTCCAGCATGTAGAGCAACGGTGGTCCATCTAATCAAGTTTTCATCGCACCACAGAAGCCCACAGTCAGATCTGAAAATTGTAATGTTTCTCAACCCTTCCGCCCAGGGAAACCGTCACCCCCAGCTCATATATTTTTCACTGCTGAACCCCAAACTGACTTCTGTAAAAGATCTGGGTCCATAATGTGTCGAGATTCTTAGAACATGGGTGATTTATGTTGATTTGTCACGTTGCATGGCAATGTAACCTTCATTATGACTTAAAATAACTAGACTATACCCGACAGCGGATATATCCCAAAACAGCCTGAATCCTCAATCCATCTTTTGACCATGCCCCTAATCCCAGCCTTAGTGTTATTGTAAGGCAAACATATTTGTCAAGTTTGGTGGAAAAATCGGACAGTGCATTCACAAGTAACAAATCATTTCCTGTTTACCATGCATTTTTCTGAAATTTGATTGGATCTGGCAGTCATATTATTTGGCTTATCAATTATCTAAATTACACATTTGAAGATTCCACACAGCAAGTTTGGTGGGAATCAGGTGAACAGGCTAGGGGCACAGCAAATGTTAAAAAAAAAAATTGAATCAAAGCTATTTGAGATACATAAATTCAAAAATGAAAAGTTTGGACTGATGGTGGCACTAGAGGAAAGATCATGGGGTCACCAAAATCAAGAGAGGTCATCCTCTATGGGTCATTAATGTGCACCGCAATTTTGAAAAGATTTGATTTGATGAAAGGTATTGGAGTGATCGCGTTCACACGAGGTAGCAGCGGTGGTCTGGGTAAAACCATAATATCCCTGACACTGTCATTCCGGGATATAATTAGAATCTCAATCAAATGTATATGTCAAGTATGTTTGAATATGCCAGGAATGAGAAGAGTCTTGGACTAGCACTCATATCCTGAGATGCTTGGGGTATTCAGGCCTTGATCAGCCCTAGCTGCTGCATGCTCATTAATTCAGGAGAACAGAAAACATTACTGGAGTTTGAGCAGCTTCCTCCAAGCAGCTCTCTCCTGCTGTCAGCTGGTATAGCAAGGGGTTGGTCCCTCTGTGTGAATGTGGCCTAGATGAATTGCTTGGCAGGCAGGCTCATAGATGATGTGGACTAGACACTGTGTGGTAGCATGATGTGGGAGGTATGGTATTCCAGCTTGGTGCTGGGAGAAATTACAGGGCAGAAACGGCAATCCTTAAAACAACATAGTTAAGAGGTTATTTCGAGGGGAAATGAAGACAATGTTTTTAATATTTTGTCATTCATAGTTTTTAGGTGATATTGCAAAACAATATGACTAGAATGTTTAATATTTCTTTCATGAGGGAAAATGTGTACATAGATATGATAAAAGAAAAAGAATGGTCATAAAGCCATAATCAAAACTAAATTGCAATCACCACTGTTGCAATTTGATAGATTCATTTTCTAAGTTTTCTAATTATTTTTCTTTATATTTCATGTAAGGAATTCGATTTTTATGTAATCAAACTATTGATTATGACTCTGAGGAGTCCTTGACTGTGTTTGTGGATGCTAATTCAAAGGTCAATCACCTGATAATCTGATTAGTAAAATAATCTTGTATATTTCCTTGTATTTTCATAACTGGCGAGAAATAAAAATAAAAATAACATTTTTGGCACGAAAAAGAATTGCATTTCTGAAACAACTGCCTCCCATTTCTAGGGCACCTCCAACAAGTATGTTTGGCAAGAGCCCTAGGATGCAGCATGGGTGGCCATGAAAAGGCCACAGCTTTTAGACAACCTCGGGCCTGTGGGACTTTGAAGGTGACAGCCGAGCTCAGGTGACATATGGTTATCACGTTGTCCTGCGGGAGGGGAGTAAAGCTGCCGTATCACAAAAACGGTTGCAACTTGTTGTCTGATATACAAAAGAACATCCATGTAGCATACTGTGCAGTATACCGGCTATCTCATATACTCCGTAAGATCTAATTTAAAAGACTTGATGGAGCCCTTTGTCGTCAGATCCATGTACAGGGCCCTAAAATCAACTTTCTTTCTTTCTTTTTTCTTCTTTTACTGATTGCGTGGACAGTAATAGCACCTGATCTATAAAGTCTGAAATACAGGTTGCTCAAATTTTAGAGTGTGCCTGGTTTTCAGGGACCCCCCCCCGCTCTCTCGTTCTCTCTCAGTGAATAGACCTGTACCCAATTGCAGTTATTTAGACAGTAATAGTAGGTGGCATTTCAGAGTCAGGGTACTGTGAATGCGACACAATCAATTCCTTTTTACACATAGAGGTGAAATGTACCCCTGAGATTTCTGATGTGGGGCCATTTCCAACTCTGAAGACTTGAATATCATAGTAAGACTGAAGTAACTTTAAGTTAGCTTGATAAAGCCAAGCTGTAATCGACAGAAAGATGTTAACATTTCCAACAAGCCATCCCCCAACTCTAATAGTTCTGAGGGATCAAAGATAGACCAATCCGGAATAGGGGTGGGGGGGGTCAACATTCATCAGTTGGGCAAGTTGTAAGCTTTATAGAAAGTTTGAAGGCTCTTGCCTGAACTATTCTTGTTAGATGAATGTAGTTTAATGGAGGGAGAAGGGATGATAATGACCAATTAGAAAAAGGGCAGGGCTTCAAGGTCAAGGTCAAGGTAATCTTTATTTACCTTGTAGTACAGCCAGTACAGCTGTAGTACAGCCAGTAGTAACCACATCACCATCAGAAAATAATAATACAAATATCACAACAAAATCAGATTGAATTATAAAAAAATAAAAGAATTGTTGTACAGCCAGCAGTAACCACATCGCCATTAGAAAACAATAATACAAAAATCACAACAAAATCAAATTGAATTAGTACAAAATAATAATAATAATGACAATAATAATAATAATGATAATAAATAAATAAATAATAAATATATAAATAAATTAATAAATAAATAAATAAATAAATAAATAAATAAATAAATAAATAAATAAATAAATAAATAAATAAATAAAATGCAGAGTTCTTGAGTCTATTTGTCCTGCATCTTGGCAGATTGTACCTGCGGCCAGACAGAAGCCACTTAAACTAATTTGCCAGGGGGAAGCTAGGATCAGCCAGGATTGACTGGGCCTTCTTTAATGTCCTGACCTTGGACACACCAGAGAGGTCATTAAGGGTTAATGCCTGCAATTCTGCTGCACACTTTGACGATACCCTGCATTTTCTTTTTCTTTTTTTTTTCTTTTGGGTCGGGTGACCTATCCATACAAAAAGCACAAGCACACCCCACAGGCATATTGCACTTGAAGACAGTCCTACTGCTTTTTGGACTCTCTAGCGTCCTCTAGATGTTGGGTAACACACTCGCAGGTGTTTGTCACATAGAATTACATAGGTTTATCCTCGGTCTTGTCCCCTTATTGGAAACATTACAATATCAATCCTCATTGTCTTTATACAGATTTTTTTTACAAAATCTTTATACAAAATTCAATTACCCCTCTTAAAAATTAAGAAATGTGTAGACCTTGAATTACAAATAAATATTTGAAGACTTTCTAAGGGTGCGTGGGGACTTACTGATGACTTACAATCATAATCCCCACTCAAAGTTTGCACCTTGTGTCTACAAGCAGATGACAGGGGGGCTATGATAAAATAAAAGCCACATCAATTATT
>OMKL01070932.1:12519-22884 GCA_900302295.1 Parasudis fraserbrunneri | reverse complement strand
ACTATGCTGAGCTGGTGGAGCAGGCCATGGGGCGATGCACGCTGGCCACAGAGGAGATTGAGAGGGACCTTCACCGCTCCATGCCGGAGCACCGCGCCTTCCAGAATGAGATGGGCATCGCTGCCCTGCGCCGCGTGCTCACTGCCTATGCCTACCGCAACCCCGGCATCGGCTACTGCCAGGTACATGACGGGATGCACTTTCTTGGTTATGGTTTTGAAGGTGTCACATGAGGCTTTCAATTAGGCCATACCTCAACTTTTGATCTTGGATGAGATTGTATCTCCAAACTCTGTTTTTGGTTAGGATTACCACAGCATCAAATGTAGAGAGAAGAGTCTTAAGCTTACAACTAGAACTTGTTTATTTTCAAGATCTTCAGTCTTTGTCCTAAGTGGTTTCTCTCCAAGGCACCTGCTCTCCTTCACTTTCATTCAAATGCACAGGCGTATCCAAAAGAGGCAAAACAATACAGTGAACCTAGAATAACATTATATGTTGCAGATGTAACTATTCATTGACAGTATATGGTCCCAGTTTCCTACAGACATCCTAGCATGGCATAGATCATAAAGACTGTCATAAGATGTACTTTCAGATTTTGAGGTGTGTCCCAAAACCTTTTGTGTCGTAAAATCATTCATAGCTTTTCAAGAGAGTTGCAGGGCAGAGAAGAGGACTGGAGGGCTTTTTTCTCTACCTGCTATATCACTATCACATCATACAAGTGCATTATCGCCATGGCTACACTAACTTGTATTAAGTTAATTTGATATTGCCCAAATGTAGAGACTGAACATGGAGCAATCATTACCAAAATGCAGTTGAATGTTAGACAACATTGTTCTGTAACCTAATTAATCGCAGAAGTCAATTATAGAAGTACAAATGATTACTCATGGTAAAAGGTTGTGGCTGTAATGGGCATATGACTGTAAATGTGATTAGATCTATGAACTGATCTAGTGTCTGTGGAATATTGGACATTTGGACTTGCCAACAGAGCTCCTGTCCCAGATGGTCCCGCTTGCTCTTACAAAGCTGTCAATGCTCCTACAATAATACACACCTAAAAAAAAACTCTCTACTTAATTTCTTTTTCCTCCTATTAGCATGTCCTAGAAGAATTTTTGAAGATTGAGGAAGATTGGTCCAGCTCTGATACAGTAGCAAAATGCTGAATGGGCCATTCTATGCATCACAGTGATCAAATATCTCTCAGAAAAAGGCATGGTTATTTGGCGGTGTATGATCTGTGAAGGTCCAATAATGACATTAGAACTAGAGAAGGATTTCTATTCCTTATTATTCTTACCTGTGTAATACTCATTTGTTAAACAAGGTTAAGATGCTTCTCTGTCATCCACTCAAGGATAGCACTAACCCAGAAACTGTCTAGCGTTTACCGTATGGTTGATTTATATGCCTCCGTCCATTTGAGCTTTTGAATGTGTTGTCCCTCTACCTTCGGACAGTTCAGACTATAGACGTCAGTTCACGTCCGTCTTCCATAGCCATAAATGGGACAGAAAGGTTTATCCTGCCCGCTAATCTGTTATGTCACATAGATGTGCTGGTCCATAAAGAATGAAATGGAAAATGCGGGAAAGTTGACTGTGACATTTACCCATGTCAATTTTCTGTTCTCAGACTGATAACATTACCTTAATGCATTGATCGCGTTGATGTTGACATACAAGCAAACATTGTCTTAAGTTTACAAAGTCTTTTCATCTCCATCAACTCCAGACTGTACAGTAGCATGACGTGACAGATTAGGTTTCTGGCCCTGGGACACAGTAGTTCACAATGACAAATACTGTTTGGGATGGCAAAGGCCACATCGATAATTTGTGAATAACATGTGACATCCGAGTTGCATTTGATATCTCTCTCTTTCTCTCTCCCTCTCTCCCTCTCGGACCCCCGTCCCCTAGGCGATGAACATTGTGACATCGGTGCTGCTGTTGTACTGTACTGAAGAGGAGGCCTTCTGGCTTCTGGTGGCTCTCTGTGAGAGGATGCTACCCGACTATTATAACACCAGGGTTGTAGGTCAGTCCTCTGGGTCTGTGTCTTTGTTTCAGGATGGGAGTAAATTCAGTCAATTCATTAAATGGATTTTCTTTCAAAGGCACGGAATCATTGAACAAGAACATTGAGATGGTTGCCCCATCCAATGTATTAACAAATAATTGGGAAATTTTAGTGAGTAGAAAAATAAAGTTAGTTCAAAACTTGTTGTCAACTTGTTTACATGCAACAGAGGGTTTCTGTGGATTCTGTACTGTCGCTGCCTGTGGTGGTTTCATAATTTCTCAGGAAAAACAAATTGTGTTCTCTTCTTAAGCCTTTCCTAATAACTATTGGTGAGACATACAGAAAGCATACATATCAAACACATTATAAGGATAGTCATAGTGGTTCACAATGCATTACACATGATTGTTTGTATTGCCATATCAATATCCCAACTACATTACAGTGGTGATGGGGCAGCTTGTAATTATCTTCATAAGGGGACATAACATGTTGTAAGCCTCTTATAAGAGCTTCTGATGGCTCATGCACTATTAGAAGACATTATAATCAAGTATATGAAAAGTGTTGCCAAGTAATTACCGATTCGGTCACCGTCGCTGCTGACGTGTCCTGTCTGGAGGAATATGTGAAGAGACAAATAGTCTTCCTTGTTTTCCCTCCTCCTCCTCTCTTCTTCTTCCCCTTCCTCCAGGGGCGCTGGTGGACCAGGGGGTGTTTGAGGAGCTGACACGCGAGTGTCTCCCGCTGCTGTACGAGCACATGCAGGACCTGGGCGTCATCTCCACCATCTCGCTCTCCTGGTTCCTCACCCTCTTCCTGTCCGTCATGCCCTTCGACAGCGCCGTGCTTCTGGTAGACTGCTTCTTCTACGAGGGCATCAAGGTCATCTTCCAGGTACTGCGGGGAATCAAGAATGAAATCTGGGGTTGGAAGTTGGGTGTTGGTGGAGTAGGTGCATTTCCTGTTGACAATGGGATTTACAAACTGGTTCAAATAACAGACTAAACAAAGGGACATTATCGTCAGTGACATTTTTATGTTAACACATTCTAGCTTGTACAAATGAAAAGGTTCTGATTTGTGGTCTAAAAAGAAGAGCTTAAGTCTGTTATCTTGATACAGGGAATTCTGACAGTGCTCTGACTTTGTGCATAGAAAGGTGTAGATGTTGTGCCAGAATATGCTGTAGTGTTGAGTGCAAATTTACAAACACACCTGACATCTAGATGCTTTGTTCGAGGGATGGCACACACAAAAAAAACGGTAATGATATCAAACGAGAAAGATGTCCACTGTATAGGTCTATGCACTTGATCATTTTGTTAACGGTGATGAAGAAATCAATTTACCAATGTTACGATCAATGAAATACACTACCACTACCCTCAGGTGGCGCTAAACGTGCTACATGACAACATGGACCCCCTGCTTGGCTGCAATGATGAGGGCGAGGCCATGACCATCCTGGGACGGTAGGTGGACACAGCTGGATTAAATTGGATGCGGAAGTGTCCGACGGTTAGTTTTTGGGTAGTCAGGACTTCACATGTTGTGCCCGGTGACTGATCATTCAGTGGAATGGAAAAATCACAGACAATGCATTATGTTACACAATGTCATATTGGCTTGCTGTGATTTCCACAGAGTAATCAAACCACATACATAAAACAAACAAACAAACAAACAAAAAACTGTTGAATTATATAGTTGAATTTGCTACCTCAGGTGTCAGTGGGCCTGACTTTTCTGATCTAAACAAGCATGTGAAGGCTGTAGCCTCGTATATGCTACTTGGTCACTAGATAGATTTACTTGTTAATGAGTCTCATTAGGAGCACCCTAATGCAAAGTCAAGATTCAGCCATTAAAATCTGTAAAATGTTCTGTTTTTTCTCCTTTGCTTTCTCCATTTCAGGTATCTGGATAATGTTGTGAACAAGCAAACGGTCGCTCCTCCCATCCCCCACCTCCATGCCCTGCTGACCAGTGGAGACGAGCCACCTCCAGAGATTGATGTGTTTGACCTCATTAAGTCGTCCTATGAGGTCAGGCTTCCCTTTTAACTTAAATTACACCTATCATTATCTCACTACAAATAGCAGCTCCCTTATTGACAAACTCACATCAATACAAGGTCCACTGTGTGATGAAATACAGATTAAGAAATCTAAACTGAAGTATCCAGTTTCTGGTTTCCAAATGCAGATATAGTTTCCAAATATCTGCAAGGCCCACCTCCCTTATTTACTGTTGCTGTGTCCAGCTTGGCTGTTGTCCACCTCAGCAAATAACTACGGGAAATGAAAAGAACATTGCCCTCTAGATGCGTGGACAACATGTATCACTATTGCCAAATTCCCCAACATCTTTTTGACCATTTCCCCCCTTAATTTGACCATTTTCAAGATCTGATTCGCATTAAATACTGCCCTCCCATTCTTTTTCAGTGTGGTGTCGGGCATTGATGTCAGAGGAAGTAGTATAGTGCCTAAAGGCAGTCATTAAGCATGGGCTGGTGGATTGCTCTGCCAGTCATTATTTTACAAATGGTCAATTCTGGTTAATTTCTTTTGACGCTGACCTGCTTGCATCTCTGTGTCTCTGAGCAGAAGTTTGGCAGCCTGCGCTCTGATGTCATCGAGCAGATGAGATTCAAACAGAGGCTGAAGGTGATCCAGTCTCTGGAGGACACGGCCAAGAGGAGCGTGGTGGGTTCACCTTGCCAAAAGGCTGTGTTATCAAGCTTTGGCAGCTGTGTCAGAACATGGTTGGGTCCCTGCCACACCATTGAGAGATGCTTTGAAGGAGTAGGGAGTGGCCAGAATCATCCATTGTGTCTGTCTGCATTTGGAGTGTCCATTTATTGGACAGGGCTGATGATATCATATGTCTGTCTCCATCCATTTTTCACAGACCGAATGTTGAAGTAGGTTGAACTTCTTTGTACAGACAGATATGTCACGGATTCCTCATCATCCATATAGCCAATAGTATCGAGGAAGCATTGTTCAAGTTTTCATTAGGGGAGAAGAGCTAACAGAACTGCTTAGAAGGCTAGATGGATCATGAGCTGGAGATGTCAAGATTCTAACGTTAACAGTAGAGATGTCGGCATCCCAGACATTTGCTGGCTTGGACCTCTTTCCCCCAATTAGCAACAGCTAAACGTTTTTGATCTGTCAGCATCCGTGTTGTCTTCCTACTTATGCCTAGTTATGTTACATTCTAATTCCTAAAGAAACCAACAGATGGGGATACTCTCCATCCACTTTCTGTCCTTTCTGTGATGGATGAAGCTAGGGTTGGGTTCCGTTAGCCTGTTCCGTTTTGGAACCGGTTCCAAGTTAGTAAAATACCCGGATTCGCAAAGCTCTGCGTCTAACAAATCCTCTTATCAAATCTTTTTTCCCCCCTGTCTTCTTCTACAACTCCCCCCAACCTCAACCCCAGTCCCAATAGTCCCCAACCCAATATTAACTCATGATTTTGTTGAGTTACTTACAACCTTGCTGAAAGAATAACATTTTGTTCCTGCACTGATTGAAATTAATACACATAATACACATTTACCTAAGAAATAAAAAAAATTTCTCCAGATAATGACCTAAAACAAAATAATCACCTTTTCCCAATCAATAAGGGATTTGAAAGGATTTGGATTTGATAAGCAGATTCGATACTGGATTCAGATTCGATAAAAATGCTTTCAAACCCCAACCCTAGATGAAGCTGGCTACTCCCTTACGATTGTGTGTATCCACAGGTGAGAGCCATCATGACGGACTCAGCCTTCAGCATAGAGGAGCTGGAAGAGCTCTACTGTCTTTTCAAGGTGAGAGGAAATAACCATTGTGACAGTTTTTACAGCTGCTGCTAACAGGGTTCACACCGGTCACGGAAGTTTAGGAATATCCTATAATTTTGAGAGTTCTATTCCATACAGAGAGAGAGAGTCGGGGAATATCATGAATTCTCCAGGGAAGTCATGGAATATTAGGGAACTTTACAAATGGCTCACTTTATAGGAATCTACCCGCATTTATTTTACAACTTGTTTCACATATACATTGGTTGCATTAGATCAAGTTTATCAGCCATGTTTATACACTGTTAAAGGGATAGTTCACAATTTTATTATTTCCTATTTCCTACTCATGTATATAGACGGAAGTATTTTGACGCTGCCCATATACCCGATGAGGGTCGGATAGACTGAAACATTGTAACTGAATAAATATTTCAGCAGTAAGCGAGACAGTGGGACAGCGGGAGTTCTTTTTCATTGTCTATTTCCTACCTACCAATGATGTCGATCCATGCAGTTTTCCATACTGGATACCTGTCAGCTCTGCTTAGTTAGCCACAAACTAATGCAAAGTCAATGGGTTGCACCTGTGTGTACAAGCTGGATTTAGCTGAGAAAGGACTCTTACCTATCGACAGCAATATTGGTAAGGAGGGAATGGGGCTAGGTTTCCAAAATTGTGAACTGTCCCTTTAAGTGCAAGCTTTATTTGTCTCTTGGACAATGTACAAGTACAGTGGTAGTTACAGGCCACTTTTCCACAGGAAAGCTAACTGTACTGGAAACCACATTGTTTATCAAAATCAAAAGCATAAACCAACCAGGAAGGAATTAAAAGAAGTCATGCGATAGTCATGGAATATTACATTAGGGCAAGGATAGGAACCCTTTGCTCATTTCAGTCCTGTGTGTGGTTAGTTTCCTCACTTCCTGCTTTTGTTCCAGTGTGGTTGTGGTTGTCACCGTCTGCTGACACAAAATACTAAGAGTCCTTTGTTATCACATGATGTCATCATGTTCTTCTGTAGCCATTATCAGCAGCCATGTTGTGCCCTGGAGACTAAGCATTCAATTTTGTTTACTTTGGGTACACAATATGGCACTCATGAAAACAACCCAAACACTGTTTGACAGTTCAACCACTAACACTTAGCTGTCTCAACTTTCAAACACCTCTTGCACTTCGTCAATCGTATCGTTCAATGCAATTTCTGCAGAAATTGAAAGTGCATTTTCATTTATTATTGATAGAGTGCTTCTTTATTCTCCATTAATACATTTTATGCAAAAAATATTGTGTCAGTGCTCTGTAACACTCGCCACTCATGCTACTTATTTGGTACACTGGTCTAATGCACTTCTGGACACTCCGTTCCCTCTACAGCAGCAACCATACTGTATGCTACGCTGTGAACGCTGACATGCATAGTATAAAATGTATAGAGAGCGACCATACAATCTTCAGTCTATTGATTGTCATGCTGGCCACATTCACTGTATGAACTGTGAAAATATGTCTGTGCACCATTGCCACCAGGATAAGTTCCGGTACATTAATATCATGGTGGCGCAGTGGTTAGCACTGTTGCCTCACAGCAAGAAGGTCCTGGGTTCAAACCCCAGCAAGGGGCCTTTCTGTGTGGAGTTTGCATGTCCTCCCTGTGTTTGAGTGGGTTTCCTCCAGGTCCTCCGGTTTCCCCCACACCGTAATAAAGACATGTATGCTAGGTATATACTCCTGCCATCGCCCTTGACCAGAGGTACTGTTGCCTTGTGCACATTGACAATAAAGTAATCTTAATACCAGTGACATGTGGCAGATAGTGACTGTTCATCACCTCCTCCATGCAGGCCAAGCACATCATGAGCTGTTACTGGGGTGCCAGTACCACGGCAGCAGAACGCCACGACCCCAGCCTGCCTTACCTGGAGCAGTACCGCATCGACCTGGGCCAGTTCTCCCAGCTCTTCGGCTCCCTGGGCGTCTGGGTATGTGGCATCCACACCGCCACCCTCGCAGCACGACTCTTCCGCCTGCTGGACCAGAACAAGGACGGCCTTATCAACTTCAAAGAATTTGTCACAGGCCTGAGTGAGTGACTTTGTACCTCATAAAACCTCAGAAGTGTAGACCTTTTCTAACTTGACAACATACACATTCTAAATGGGCCCAAGTGCAGTGTTTGCTAATATCAATAGCTTGGGTCCAAGCTGTTCCCCTAGCAACAGAGTTCTACTGAAAAGGTCTATAGACCTGGGGAGTCACGTGATAGTTCTGCCTGGTTCCGGATGAGTTTTGCCTATGGTCTCTACTATAGGGAGTTTCTCAAGGTAGCTGGATTTATACGGTTCCACTTATTCAATTGATCTGACATTTGTTAGCTGATGATTTCTGTTTGAATTATTTTTCTCATGTTGTATCAGTTCATTCATTGAAAAATATTGGCAGTTCTGTGGTCTTTTTTCGTTGATCTAAAGCCGTCATTTAGCATGTATTTGCAGAGGGACACAAATGTAAGACTTAAAGGCTGACGTTTTTAAAGAACTGATGATTAAATGGGTTATTTGAGTAGTCGATGAAAATCTGTGATGCGTTTTTGTTTAATAACTTCTTTAGTCAGTTATTAGGAAGCTCAGGGTGCTTACTTACTCCTTGATCCTGCACAGGTCTGAAAAGTATAGAACATGATTTTGCCAATATCCAGTCATTTGCATATGTGTGATAAGCACTGACCAGATTTTGTAGAAAGTCTGGGAATTCACCATCACTTTTAGAATGCTTGCCTCTGAGAGAGACTTGGTACAACACTAAGTTTTAGTAATATTATTAGCCTGTAGTCAAAGTGATAAAATGAGCAGTAAATATAAATATTGTCTGAAAATTGAGACCAGAAAGAATTAAGAATTTGACCATTGAAAAGTTGTAGGAATCCTGCTTGAGGGCTTTTTTTTCACTTGAATTCACATGTATTGTATCCCACTTCTATAATAAGTGCATAGTCAATTTCATGCTACAAAGCTTTTAGGGAGCTGGGCTTCGCCCTGTTAGTTGGAATAGCAGTGCTGTGAAGTCTAGTTGTGTAGTGTGCGGAATTGGATGAACTCTTTATTAGTGGCAGGGGTGGAATTTGTGGAGGTAATTGTTTTAAAGTGTTGACATTCATTTCAGTCTATTTCTCCGTGCAGGTGGGATGTACCACGGGGATATGACTGAGAAACTCAAGCTGTTGTACAAACTCCACTTACCACCAGGTAGGAAGATTGGAAAACGCCACACTTTTGTCGCAAATACTCCCTCTCAACACAGAATCAGGATAAGAAGCATCAGCAAATGTTAAGGAAATGAGATAGCAGAAGTCTGCTAACACTCTTATGACCCTTGCCTAGTTTGGGTGTGTGCATGTTCGTGTTTGTAGGCATGTACACATTTGTAGACACTATTGTCAGTTGTCCCTAAGAATACCACTCGAACATGAATAGGCTGAAATGAAGCAAGTTAAAATATTAATGATAACATTTCTATATTATTACCACATCAAAGCAGGCTTAAGATGCTTATAATTAACAAGTTCATTGTGTGTTGTATTACCTATTATGGGCATTTGGCTGTGCTTTGTAACCGTTTTATTGGCTTGTATTGCAGGCACATTTTTCTAAAATCATGAAAAAGGGACAAGAACCAGTGATGCGTTTTCAGTTCATCTCATATCAATAATAATGATTTATTTATTTATTTATTGAATGGGAGTTTGGTATTCAAATTCATATATTTCTTTCAAATTTGAATACTGAAATTCATTCTGACAGCCCTAGTAGACACGCGTACACAGAACCAATGTCGATCCAACAACTATTGTGTACTTTGACTCAATCTTGCGGAGGATGTACAGTAGCTGAAAGTGTTGCAACCGTTTAATATATTTGTTTGTATTCGCGTTAACCGACGTATCTTTTATCTTGTAGCTTTATGTCCAGAGGAGGCCGAGTCTGCGTTGGAGGCAACACAGTTCTTCACTGATGATGACACTACGCAGGGTACACACACAGCGCACACTCATGCAGCGCACACACACAGCGCACATCGATTTATGACACATCATCGTGTAACTTTCAAGACGGCAGGTTTAGCCATACTGGACTTTTTCCATGTCTGAAAGCTGTAGGATGTGCCCTTCACCACATGAGCTAATTGTTATCATGAATTATACAGGGGATAGTTATGGCCAAGCGTCATTCCAGCCATTTGCGGAAAATGGAATTTGTTGCTATGCTAACAAGTATGTTTAACATCTGTCTTGCTTTCTCCTGTTTTGTATTCTTGTGTGTGTGTGTGTGTGTGTGTATGTGTGTATATATATCTATATATCTCTCTATATATATATACACACATACACACATACATACATACATACATACATACATACACACATACACACATACATACATACACACACATACTACTTTGAAAAAAGCCATTCAGATAATATATGCTAATAATTGTCTAAAAGCCGTGATAC
>OMKL01070928.1:0-10866 GCA_900302295.1 Parasudis fraserbrunneri | reverse complement strand
TATGTGTGTATGTGTGTGTGTGTGTGCGTGTGCGTGCGTGCGTGCGTGCGTGTGTGTGTGTGTGGGAGAGAGCAGTTGTTGTTTTGGCATTGATACTGATAAGGGACAATTGAAGGGCAAAAGATTAGAAATATTTCATGTCGAGCAACCGGCAGAGCAGCACTCAATTTCACCTTTTAAAATCTACCATATGACCCAAAGGGCGAAGCATTTTCCAACTCCTGTTACATTCTCTGGCTCTTCATCAAATGGCAGGTCGATAGCCCACACTACTTAAGAATCCTTATTTTGCAGAGTGTAATTTGAGGGTGACAATAGCATGCAGAATTTATTTGAAGGCCAAACATTCAGTTTGTATAATGTTGTCACAATAAAGAGATGTTGTTTCTGTGCATCTTTCATGCAGCATGACTCACGATAAAATTGTATAAGCTTTGCATTATTATCTAGTCAATAATAACAACAGCAGGCATTAACAGAGCAAAACATTTTTGTTTCAAGAGAATGATTTGAAAAGCTGAATTCGGTGAGGCATTCCCATACGGAAAAGATGTATACAAATATGGTCTGAATCCACATATGTGACTTCTACAAGGAATTTAGACTTCTGCCATATATGGCTGAGCAACCATTGGATAGATGAAATGATAAAGGAAATGATATCTGAAGGCAGAAACTACAGTATGTTTCTAAAACTTTCTGTAGGCAACAACAACTATATGTTTCTTATAATCCTTCTCCATATGGGTTTCCACCCAGCAGACAGGCTATTATCTTAAACTTATCTTGTTCCTACATTGAACATAATTGATCCCCCCTGAAATATTTTTGCTGTGGTGTTTAGTTTATTAGCTCTTTGGTTTTGTTCTAGTTGTAATTCCTAAAAGGCCTTAATCACCCTACTAAGCATAACAGGGAGCATTTGAAAACTATAATTTGCCAACAGTATGCCTCAAAAAGACTTTGAGGTGCATGCAGATTTTCATGTATTGATTTATTTATGTTTGTATTTATTCTTAATCACTTTATTGAGCTTTAATTGACACAATAAGGAATCACTGTGCAAGACTCTTTCTGGTTTTGAGTCATATATACATAATCCTTTGGATATTTGTGAAATGCATCTTTAAATTTGTGTTTGTTACGACTCTGGGAACACCGCTGGGCAGGCCAAAGAAAACTGATTGCTTCTAAAGATTCAGGCCACCCTGAGATTTTGAAATGTCTGATTACAGGGCCTGGGAGAGTCACAGAGACCAGATTTTTTTCTCTGTTCATTTAATTTATTGGTAGCTGTTGGGATGTAAAGAGAATTGCGCCAAATTCCAAAATGGTTCTAAAAAATTATTCCATAGCACATGACATGACCCAGTTAGACTAAGGTGCTTTTCTCCCACAGACTCAAATGATAATAATGAGTTATAGGATATGAGTTTTTCACCTCTCTTCGCTGACAAGCCATCATTTTACATCTTCCTCCCAACAATTTTGGTTCTGTTCATTGCCATGTCAGACATTTTTAATTGAAATTGACTTACATAGCAACTCCCAGAGCCCCCAAAATGCATGTAATACTTTGCACACAGTACTTTGCAAAAGCCTATTTTTTCACCAAACAAAATCAGCTAGCAATCACTGACTGATATTGTCAGTGTTATGTTCAATACTGTAGCTAGTAGCTTGAATTTAGAGTACCTTATGAACCAGAAGTGCATATTAAGGCAAAGGCTGAGACTCAAATAGACTTATAAGCATGATCTAACATACTGAGTTGTCAATGATCTGAAACAGTAAACAGTAAATTAATAATTTAAGGAGAGAATGAGGAAAACACACCATATCTAATTCTTCTGTAACTTTATAACTGATTCTTCGGAATGTTTCATAATGTTGACATGGAAATCAAGGACCACAGAAGTAAAATTTGAGAGCATAGAAATGTAATTGAGTAGAACTGAATACTAACTGTGTTGGACACGGGTGAGGAATATATTACCATGGCAAAGACATCATTTGGGTGACCATTCCAGTGGCAGTTTTGATGAACGCTCCAATTTTCGAAGTCACGTGTACTGTCCACATCACAGAAATGAACATCTATGGTCCACACATAGAATAATGCCCATTCCTATGACGAGATTATCAACATTTCATGGTAGTCATTTTAGGAGTACCAAATGACCATAATATCATATACTTGGAAAAATCCCCTCTATTCAACTTCTATCAAGTTCTGTGATTGACAATGAATGTTTCGATGATTCATGTGCACCACATTTTGTTTTGCATGTTGCCGTGCATTGCCTTACTGTATTATTTAAAGGTAGAATCTTTAATGCCATCAAACAGTGACCTCTAGGCAAAAGAGCACCTCTTGGTACTGCACTTTGTTTACATTTCTTTGTTTTGGTTTGATGTGCAGGTTGGATTTGAGTGGGTATAGGGGAGGTATTTGTATTGCTAGCTTAGAGCCTGAGATGTGGCCAGCAGTAGCAACCCCTCCTGTATACCCACTCACATTCAATCCACACATCAAACCAAAACAAAGGAATGTAAACAAAGCGCAGTACCAAGAGGGGCTCTTTTGCCTAGAGGTCGCTGTTTGACGGCATGACAGATTCTGCCTTTAAATCAAATTGAAATGGTAATCATGCAAGACTAGCCAGTGTATTAAATATGATTCCATGTGATTTGTAAATAACAGTTAATCTATCTTGACATCAGCCTCAGTGCAGTATGCCAACTCTATACCAGCTCATCACCTG
Source organism: Parasudis fraserbrunneri (assembly GCA_900302295.1). NCBI lineage: Eukaryota > Metazoa > Chordata > Actinopteri > Aulopiformes > Chlorophthalmidae > Parasudis > Parasudis fraserbrunneri. The sequence goes on along the minus strand of OMKL01070928.1, from coordinate 8,101 downwards.
TTGAGTGCAATCATGTCATGGTACCCATCTCACTGTCTCCTTCAGTTTGTTATATTGTCATGACTCCTAATGAGACAGATTCTCAGAGCTTAACTGAGCCAGGCATGTGCTCTCTCTACTCATTTCTCTCCTCACTCAGATCGATAGTGCAATAATATGAGCTCCTCTGATTGCAGCCGGCCGAATTAGTACACGTCTGGCGGACGCAGCAGTTGCATTTGTCAGCTCTCTCAGATTGTGAAAGCATCGGAGCTGTTTAACAATTCATGACCCCAATCACAACATGAAACACTTAACTGCTCAGGACCTTGTCTCTTATTGTTAATTGGTAGAAACCAGAGCTCACTTTAGAGCTATGCCTGGGAACAGGCGAATATTTGAAAAAAAAAAAGGCAACGCAATCCAATACGGGTAACTGTATGTATAAGTTAGTTAAACAGCCGTCACACATTTCAAATAGTCAATGTGGTCCATGTTCAGATGAATAATTTAAAAACTAAATGGCCAGTAGGGTGGAAGTTGGTTAAGAATTTATAGAGCCCTATTGAGCACTGTATGTTCTAGCCTACTGTAGTCTCTGAAAACAAGCTAAAGCTAAATCTAACCTAAAGGCGGTTACAGGGATTAGAATTAGAATTAGAATCTTCCAAATCTGTCCACTTACTGGAGTCCAATCTTTAAAACATTGTCAGATGTTTTGAAAATGGAAATTCAGCTGGATCCTATGATAGCTATTTTTGGCATAGTAGGAGAGGACAATAATAATCTCTCTGGAACTAAACTCCAAATAACAAAAGTTGTCACGTTAATAGCACGAAGATAGATACTTCTCCACTGGAAGTCTCCCCCCCCCACCTTCCTGAATGTAAATCCAAATGACGTAAGTCACATTTATGTATTGCCTTATATCTAATCCTATCTAGTCTTTATAGCCCATCACAAGAAGATAAGCCTTGGGCCTTTACTTTCTGCAACTGCCTGTTTGCTAATATGTCCAGGTTTGTTTTTTTTCTTTTCTTTTTTCTTTTTTTTCTTTTGTTGTTTTATTTTTATATTGTTGTGTGGCTGTTTTGTATGTAAAAAAAAAAAATAATAATAATAATTAGAATTTTACCTATAGCAGGAATGTGTCCTCTGCATTTAAGGGATAGAGTGGAATTCCTGGTAAATATTAGGGACATGCCCATTTCCAAAAATATCTATTTTTCCAGACAACGAGGTTGCTAAGATGTTGGGGGAAAGCTCTGTGCATTGGTGTAATGAGGTCTGCTCTTGGGACTGTATCATACTGTACCACTGTAGTAATTCAAAAACAGAATGTTCCCCCTGATGCAGTAAATATAGGTTGTGGATGGCAATATTGGATCAAAATGTTATATTTCCATTGTTGTTTGGTCGATTTGAATTTTATCAGAATTATAAGTATGTAAATTATGTGATAAGTTACTGGAAGGAAAATCATATGTTAACGTATACCATGGAATTATCTTAGTGGAATGGGTACATTCATTCTACAATATATCAATTGTCTTCCATCAAAAATGTCTCTTCTTTTGGGTTCCATGTTCAACTAGGCCTTAGCTTATCGTCTCCAAATGACAAGATTCAACACGACAACAGCAGGGGAAACTCATCTCTCTCAGCACCTATTGAATATGACTTTTCCATGTGGAAACCCTACTTTCTGCTTTCTGCTTGACCATCTGTAGCCCCCACCCCAGCAACCTATCTGTCTTAATTGCCTTTTCTCCATTTTCGTTGTCAAAACAATTTCTCACCCATTTGGCCTGTCAAGGATTTAACAAGGAGAAAACTCATTTATAACGAAGAGCAGTAATTATTTGCTTGGAGCAGTTGGAGAACTAAACATATTTGTTATTCTGTGTTATTATTATTTTCTCTCTAATTGTGTCCTGCCTTTGGCATAATCAGTTAATTATAATCCTCACTCGGTCATAGACTGCCTCACATTGCCAAATTGCTACCATGACGTCTGATGTCCTGCCATGGATATTACATTTACGTGACTTGTCTCTGTTTTATGCTGGACCTTGTTGATCTCTCACAACTCCATACACAGCTCCTTACAAATGGTTTATTTGCTGCACTTATCAGGACTGCAGACATACTTAAAGAATGCTTTATGAATGGAATATGGATATTATACAGTATCTGCTGACTTGCAGTTTAGCACATTAATATGATCAAATCATGCACGTTTGAGTAGAATTATATTCTTATTCTGATTATGTCTCTATATAAGCTGTAAAAAAACAAAAAAACAATGAAATCATTGGCAAAATGTACCAAAGACTTCCCCAATATCTGAACGCTGATCTGTCTGAGTCTTAAACTCCAAATGTACATATTTGCATGCATAACTTAAACTATGTGTGCACATTGCTCTTTCTACGAGGGACCATTCAGAAATATGAATTCCCCTGAGCCAAACATGAGTAGTTGCCCCAGGGTGCCCCAGAATCTGAAACGACTTCAACTCAAGTGTCCATGATGGTGTGGAAGACATTTTCCTTGCTGCATTAAAACTGTAAAACTTTGATGAAAATGAATTCCATTTCTGGACTGGGATGTGCCATCAGGGCTACCATGGATAACTGAAGACTTAGTGCCGTGTACAAAGGCATGGGTCATTTTAAACGGTTGCAAACAAGTTGACACTTACTGAAGATAAAATGCCCAATTTATTTGATGCCACTCATTCTCTCCTAAGGTGTAATTACTCTCATGGAGGAAATATTTAAAACAAAATATCTTATTGACAGCTACTCATCATCAATATTTTTCTTCAACAGCAAGTAAAATAATCAATTCAACTTAGAGCATCTAGTGCATTTAAACAGTCTATTTTTGAGTTTGGTGTGCATACACGTGTAAGTCGCTTTGGATAAAAGCGTCTGCTAAATGACTAAACTGTAAACTAAACTGTAAACTGTTCAGGCATGGTAAATGTGGATATTTGTACTCGGTTTTTACATGAAATGTTCAGTAGTCATGGATACAAAGATCACAAAAAGCCTTGTCTTGTGGTCCACAGTAAGTAATGACAGACTAATGAGAGTGGATCAGAAAAAAGCCTCAGGATCAAACCTTGATTCAAATGATGATGTTGAGTCATATGAAAAAGTCTCTCTCATTATGCCACTGTGATCATGCTGTGACAAAACCTGCACTCTAATTTGGTCCATTGCTCACAAAGTAGCCTAATCTACAGCTCCCAATGCTGAACAAGCCGTGAATCATTATTTCCAAAATCACTCAACCAATCACTCATCACCATTAACATTTCCATCACCATCATCCTCATCATCATCATCACCACCACCAAATGAGAGAAATTTGAAAACGCCAACAGCACCACCAACATGAGTGCAACAAAACTTGTGTACAAAACAAAACATTCCCCAAGAATTTAACAGAGCCTCCCTCTCCATACTGTGTTGAACAGAGTGGCCCGCAAGTACAGCATTCAATTATTAAAACTAAACATCCGTCTTATCTCTAAATATTGCAAGGGCTTTTTTCTGTGGCATATGCACATGAAAAGAACATGAGAGGGTATGTGCATCTTCAGCCACTAGTGTGTGAATGTGTGTGTGTGTGTGTGCGCGTGCGTGCGTGCGTGCGTGGATGCGTGTGTGTTGTCGGTCTGTGTGGGTTTCTGCATGAATACCGTCCTGAGGTGAATGGGGAGCTTTCCAAGGTCCTGAAATATGAGTGAGCTGCAGCAATGCTGTTGAGGAGGTGCTGTCCAGGGTCCTGAAGCAGTGGTGGTGAGTGAGAATGTCTAAGGTCAGTAGATGAACAATGTATAAGCTGATACTGGCCTTGTAAATGCTGCTGCTGCTACTGCTACTGCTACTGCTACTGCTGCTGCTGCTGCTGCTACTGCTACTGCTACTGCTACTGCTACTGCTACTGCTACTGCTGCTGCTGCTGCTGCTACTGCTACTGCTACTGTCGGGTGAAAACATTGTATCTCCATGAGGGTCAAATTTTCAGGAATTAAGAAAAGCAACCTCATGTTCAGATTGACACCCTTGTATTGCCGAAGTTCTACATCAGGTTTTGAATGGGTTTCAGGGCGTTTTGGGTCTTGGAATTTTGTCACAACATGGAGAACAATGTAAACTTTCAATTCAAGTAAAAACATGAAAATCATAAAAATTGGAGATACAAGATTTTCATCCAACAGCAGCGATATACAAAATTATTCTATGTTTACACAATGTAATGTGGTTGTTATAGTGTAGGTTAGGGCAGTGCTTCTTGTTACTAGGGATTTGATGGTACAAAATCAGGCAATTCCCTATCTCATTTCTCATGTGTATGAATGAGAATTGATGAAAATGGTTATGATGATTATGTCTATTATTAGTTAATTTGGGTTGCAAATTAATTTTAAAATAGAGACTTTTAGTGAAAATCAGGAAGCAGGCAGAGCAGACTCAGTTGAATGAGATTTTGCCATAGACGTATTTTCAGAAAATGATAAAAAAAGAAATGTTAGCTTGAAATAGAACCATTTGAAACCCAAGATGGTTGCTCTCATCTAGCGTGCTGTCATTTAAAAGTATGAGAGCTGTATTTTGTACCGCGATTCCAAATGTTAAGATATAGTTCTTCTGAATGTATTTTTAACCCTCATAATTGAAAATGACAGCTGTCTAGATGAGTAAAACCACATTCAAATGGTTTGCATATCAAACTAACTTTTTATTTTATTTTTTTATTTAGAAAATATGTCTATGGCAAAATCTCATTTAACTGAGACTTCTCTGTGCCTGCTTCCTGTTAGTCACTAACAATCTCGATTGTCAAATAGCAAATGGAATGATTAAAAGTGCTTGTGCACATTTAATGAATATGATGTATTATGGCTGTAAAACTGGAAATATGATGTAATGAATATAGTTCCATACTATTCCTTACATCCATCCTGATCTGTTCACATTAATCATCATACAGACCCTTAAAAAGACACAATTACAAGACCTTAGGGTTTCGAAATGTAATATACTTCCCCCCCACTCCTGTTCTTTCTCTCTGTCTTTTTGTCTCTCTCCCGTTCTCTCTCTCTTGCTCTTTCTAACTCTCTTTTAGCTCTCTCTATCTCTCACTCCCCATGTTCTCTCTCATAAGCAATTGTTCAGACATACGAGAAGAAGCAATCAGCGACAACAACGCTGCCCTGTTCCCATTAAACGTCTCGTGATATTCCCTAACACTCCAAAGTGTGATTTATGATCTATCTGTGTGTTTATAGGGGCTCGCCCTGACAGCAGAATTAAACCGATGCAGCCCTGAAGGGCTACGGCCTCTGATGAACCTTCTCACGAAACATGTATGGTGGTCAAGGCGAGGCCGAACTATATAATTGCAGTCTTGAGAGGGTTGGGTGAGGATAAAAGCAGTGAAACAAACAAATCAATATTCAATTAACATCGACTGTGTGAATCTGTGATTCCACAGAGAAGTGGAGAGCAGTGCCGCTGCAGAGAAAGATGATTCTAGCACATTACCCTTGTAGAATGTTGAAGAAATGAACTCACATCTACAGGGGAAAAAAAGACCATATTTAAAGGTAGAATATGTAATGCCGTCAAACAGTGACCTCTAGGCAAAAGAGCCTCACATGGTATTGCACTTTATTTCCTTTTTTGTTTTGGTGTGGGTTGGAGTTTAATAACTTATTATACTGTGAATTTATCCTGATCTCTCTTGGTAGAGCCTGAGGTGTGGCCAGCAGTAGCATTATTTCTGCAGAACTTGTCACCAGAGTGCCTTTTTCACAATCTTTGCCTGGAGAGGGATAGCTTCTCTGTACGTCCCTGAAATCTGAGTTGCATGTATGATGTCACTAATAGATTGAACCTCTCATAGTCCAATATGTGGTAAATTGACACCTTTAGCTTCAGCATACACAGCAAGCTGAGAAGGTATTGACATGTCTTGAAATAATATATTGCTGCTGACTTGGAATTCCTGGTAAATATCAATGGGTGCTTGTTGCCAATTTGCATATTCATAGATCCTTGTGTTCTTAATGAGGGTAAAGGTGTAGAGATGCTGCTATGCCATTTTCAGTAGTTTATTGAACAATTTGATGAAAAAAACAAACATATTTATACAAACTGTGATTCAATATGGAGCATATTTAAGTGTTTAAAATACATGGAGGGGAACTTTAACAAATCAATGTGGGGTCACATCAGCATTGTGATTTAGTGTTGTGTTACCGTACATAATCACCTCAACCTTCATTACTTACAAAACAGTGTGTGTAATACCTGGGTTTAAATTAAAGCATCGTACGGTGGCATTTGCGTCACTCTGTTTGCATGCCTCCAGTGATCATTATGAACAGTCAGCTGTTAAAGACCTATTAAGGCCTGCTAATTGAAATTAGCCTGCTAATTGTCTTATCATTATTGCTGTGTTTTACTGGCACAGACCAGGCAAGGACACCCTCGGGTCGAGAAGCCAGATTTAGCAAATGCTTTATTCAGCAAATGCAGACTTTTTAATTTAGGCTGGCAACCCATGGCTGGCTTTATGAAACGTACTCCTACACTCCTCGCTGGAACATGCAACTACTACTGTAGGAGTTATTTCAACATACCTAATAAGAACTAGTGTATAGCTGCAGTTTCATTATTAGATGCACTGAGATATCTCCCAGTTCAAGGTAAATCGCATACAGCCTATCCCTTTTAATGGAGATGTGTTGTGTGAAATATGTCTTAACATGTTGATACTGTTCAACTCTAAGTTCACTCTTCACTGATTCTGATGGACCTGACACAACGAACTTGGCTCTAGACAGGAACACTAGCCTCAGCCATCCAGGGACACACCCAGACAGGGGCATTCCTCATCAACACCGCCCCACAAACACGCACACACACACACACACACACAGTCTCCATCATCCCATTTATAGTTGGCCTTTGCATGGTAGTGAGAGGGAAAGATGTGGGTGAACTGAGTGGAAGCTGGTTCTATGAGGTGAAGACCTGGGCTGCCCTGGAGAGAGAATGACCCATCAGTTTGAAAAGTCTTGAGCATTTCTGAAGGACAGTGTCTTTGAAATTCTCTCTCTCTCTCTCTCTCTCTCTCTCTCTCTCTCTCTCTCACACACACACACACACCCACACACACACATACGCACATACGCACAAACTTTTCTGTGCAAAGAACTTTATACCAGGTTATACCTCCGTCCAGTCGGCACTCTGCCGTGGCCTTAATAATGAAAGCCTGGTTGACGTAGGAGGATGGAGCCGAGGTGGAGGGATGTGCCATCCGGTGTGTAAGCACTGGGGCTATAGAGAATCTATGGGGAATTCCATTCATACATATGCTAGTCGCCATCCCCCTCCCACACTTACACACACACACACACACACACACACACACACACACACACACACATATACATGATGTCTCACTCTGTCATCGCTGTTGGTCCCCATAACTGAGCTACAATATTCATGAGTGACCAGAGAGAGTGGATGCAACCTGACAGGATAAAGCACTGTTGTGGTGGGGATTCAAAGCTGTTTAGAGGGGCCTCTGTTGACTAGGACTTCCGCATATGTATGGTTGTGTATGTCTGTGTGCGTGAATGTGTATGTGTATGTGTATGTATGGATAACTTTTGGTCCCCTGAAAGTGGGGACCACCTATTCACATCGTCCTGGGTCCCTTTAATTCTCGTCAACTTCTGTCGCTTCTCCTCCAATACCTCTATCGAATGCCGCAGCACCCTAACCACTGGTTTCCATGTCTGCCTACTTACCATGTGGCCTTTGTATTCATCAAAGCACACTCAAATTACCGAGGAGGCTTGACTAGAAGCTTTCCAATTAGCTATTGTTGTAAAGCAGTGTTTACAGTTGTGCTTAACCCACATGACCCTTCCTCTTTTTTTTCAGAGATCCATCCAATTTCTTTATTCAGAGAGTGCAGTGTCGGGCTGTGGGTGTCAGCGTCTGAGTGCAGCATGCGTGGGCGCTTGTCTCCGATTTCCAAGTTGTTTTATTTATTTATTTATTCATCCTTTTCCCTGTGAGTAGAGGAA
>OMKL01070610.1:9622-29945 GCA_900302295.1 Parasudis fraserbrunneri | reverse complement strand
ATATAATATTTTGAACAAAAGTTTAATAAAGAAAATGTATGACTGAAACAAAATTATATTTTATTTTAAAGGCATATATTATGCAAAACAATTCTAATTTCCCTGTATTTCCATTTCTTATGAAATTGACAAAATACTGTGTTACAGAACCATGTTATAGCCTAATCATCTCGTCACAATTGGCAATAAACACATCGTTTTTCGGAGTATGACATTCTCATGTGCACTTTTGCTGGTATGATATTGGAATCTATTGTCACACTCCTAGTAAAGAAGCTGAAGGAGAATGAATACTGTAGATAGAATTAATTGGGTGTGTGACGGGTTACTTACTGATGAAGGGATGGAGATGTCACTGAAATTTGGTCCATGGTTGTTCATGTTATCGTGTGCATCGTTAGTAACCACAGTCTCCACCCTACAGCTCTTAGCCGATGTCACATCACTGACAGATTTGGCTTTCCTCTTACTCATTTTTGACCAGATTGCTGAAAGTAGAAGAGGAAGGACCAAATAAAGTGGCACGGCCTATTTTGGTAGACTAGTACAGTACTTCTCATTTTATTACTTCCTTTGAATGACAAATTATTATTCTGAAATAAATGAATCGATTCTTAAATTCTGATGATCATAAAATAATATTTGAAGAAATAGAGTAGCTAGAATTATAGTATTGGTTATTATATGTGTGACAGCTGCTCAAATTGAGTTCTGGGAAGTTAGAGGGTTCCTTTGTCTTGTACAGGAAGCCACAAGGCTACCACCAGTCAGCAGATCATTAGGTGAAATAGCTGTCTGTGTAATGGCATATGTGAGTGAGTTCAAAATACCTCAACACTTTGCATGAATTTGTGCACCACACTATATCTCTTCTAGATTCAACTTGATATAAAAATTATTTGGACAACGTATTTCTGTTTTCAAAAGGCCTTTATAGAAAGGTCATTACATATGGAACAATACATTCAATCAAGCTCTCAATTAATATATAAACAATTTAACAGCCTGTATATTTTAGCTACTTGGATTTTAAAAACGGACAAGTTTGCTGCTATTAGCCTATACGTTTGCCTGTGTAGCCTTCAAAAATAATTTTGTCATACGCACCGTTTTAAAGACTTCCTGGTGAACATGTTGCAGCAGTTGTGACATTTGGGGGAGTGTCTTGGCTTTCAAACGAGGAACAAAATAAAAAACTGTTGTGATGTGTAGCTAGTGCACTTCCACCTGTATACCGCGAAGTGGGGCAAGCGCACAGGTAGGAGGGTGCAATCACTGGGAAAAAAATCATTAGATTTATTCCCTGACACCCGCTTGGCGCGAGGACACCGCCCACTTAACCCCTAATCAAAATGAATTAGATGATGGTCGTGGAACAGGTGCGTGCCGTCGCCTCCTGGTCCGAGCTCTGAGAAATTTAGCGAACATCAGACATGGTGAGCGAATATTAACCGATTATTTTATGCTGCAGCAACTTCTATAAATTTGAGGTTAGGTTACCTGTTGATTTGTGAGCAAAGACTCTCAAGAACATTGGTGTTATGTATTTACAGTAGACAAAACGGTGGTTGGTCATGATTTTATATTCACCGGTGCACAATTATGAAGCGATGAATATATTTTAATACAATCAATATATACAATAACACATTCTATAGGCTATCTCAAACTTAAAGGTCCACTATGTAGTTTTGGGATAGTCAGAGAATTGGAAATATTCTAAGTTACGGTATATTTTCATAACTGAACATTAATCTTTATACTTGAAGCTAGAAAGAAAACTACCTGAGAAATTACTGTTTCATTGTTATTTACAAAGGCAAGGCCTGCAATTTAGCTCACAACATAATCTAGGCTTATGTTTGGTTAACTGTCTCAAAATGATTTTGTTTTGATTTATGATGACGTAAGAATTACATATAGCAAAATGCTTTGTAAACGAACTGTAGGCTAAATTCTCTCCCCAACTGCATAGTGCATCTTTGATTTCCTAAAATATTCTATAGGATTTACACCATCAGAAATGAAGGAGTACAGAAATAATATTTTATAATGTAAAGGAAGTTATAAATGGAGAGCTGATGTAGACCCTACCACTTAAGGCTGTCCCTTTCTCTTCATTTCCCCCTGTAGCAATCTGGTCCAAAATGAGTGCGAGGAAACCCAGATTTGTCATGAAAAATGTGCTCGGTGAGCATCAGTTCCCCATCGGAAGCTCTGTGGATGTTCACGTATCTTGCCTTGAAAGTCCGGGAAAGTTTTGGTGTCAAATGACACAAAATAGTGACACTCTTGTGCTCCTCATGCAAGACATCCAACAATACTATTCCTCCAACACCCAGGAGCCAGTTGAACCCATCTGTGTTGCCCGTCATCCCGATAATGGCATGTGGTACAGAGCAAAGTTAATTGAAAGTCACCACTCCCCTCTCGTAGAAGTGAGGTTCATAGACTATGGTCATACTCGAAAGATCGCCCTCGGAGACCTGCTACCCATTGATCCGGGTTTCCTACAGCTCGACGCCCAGGCCTTTCGGTGTTGCTTACACAATGTGAACCACCCTGCCAGCCCTGTGTCCTCATGGAGTGACTCCGCCTCTGCAGAGTTTCATAGGTTTCTAGATTCGGCGGATTCCTCGAACCTCACGTTGAGATGCACTGTAAAAGCTGTGGTGCGTGACCCACAAGGTCCAGCGCTTAATGTGGTAGATATTGAAACACCGTTTCAGAGTGTAGGCAAGCTACTGGCTCAGAAAGGTACAACACAGGCTGAAGTTCCTGTGAAAATCCATCCTCCTCCTCCTCCTTCTCCTCCGGGCATATCTGATGCATATAATTACTCTACAAATGACATTGAGGCGGGAGCAGAGGAGAAGGTGTTGATAACCTGCTCCGAGAGCGTTGATCGTTTCTATTGCCAGCTGGACAGGAATTCTAATTTGTTTGATGAACTGATGGAAAATATTCAGCAGCTCTGCAGACAGCCACAGCGCACAGATCACCCTCTTGTCCTGAACAGCGTTTGCTTTGCCAGGTACACTGACAATCGGTGGTACAGAGGTCAAATAACGGCAACCCATCCAGACCTCCTGGTGCACTTTGTGGACTATGGTGAAACCGTCGCTGTGAACAGATGTGATATCCTTCCATATCCGGTTAAAGCGAGCACCGCCAGGTCTGTTCCTGTGCAGGCTATTCCACTCGGACTGTACAAAATCCCAGCTGACGTATCGCAGGAGGTCAACGATTGGTTTTGTTATCATGCCATCGACCATAACTATACCATCTCAGTGGTAGCAAAAGACTCGAGTGGAAAGCTAATAGTTGAACTCTATGACGGACCTCTGAATGTAAACGTGATGATCAGAGAAAAGCTCGCCAAGGCCATACCGAGAAAAGAGGCCGGCTTAGTACAGCAGACCGGTCAGCAACCCTCGTGCAGCTCAAACGAGAAGATTTTGAACATTCCAAGAGAGGAGCGTCGAACACAAGCGAGCATGAATGTGTCACCATTAAGGAAAATTGCGGATCAAAATGAAGCTCATAGCAGCAACGGAAAGTGTTTGGAAGCTAAACAAAACACGGATGGACAGATGACACCTCACATCGTTATGCCAGAGCTTGTACTTGAACCAGCCGTGGATGATGGAGAAAAACAAACCCAGAGGAATGTCAGAATCAATGACCTGCCCCCAAAGCTAATGAAACCAGGACTGGTAACTGAGGTATACATTTCACATTTCAGCAGTCCATCCCGTTTTTTTGTTCAGTTGAAAAAGGATGAACATGACATGAACTGTCTTGTGGAGAAGCTAAATGAATCTCGGTCATTTTGCGATACTCCAGTTGAATTTAGTGACCTGCAGATTGGCGATTTGGTGAATGCAGAATATCCTGTTGACTGCTCCTGGTACCGTGCGGTTATCAGAAGCAAATTTGAGGACGGGACTGTTTGTGTTGAATTCATAGACTTCGGCAACGAAGCAACAAGCCCATGTGTCAAAATCTATCGCCTTGATGAGCAGCTTACATTACGTCCAAGGTTCAGCATTCCCTGTACACTTGCAGGAGTAGCCAACAAACCTGAACAATGGAATAAAGAAGCAATATCAATGTTCCAACATGCCACAAGTGAGAATCCTGAAAAAACCATTGCTTGCACCTTCATTAGGGAGGGAGAAAATGCTTGGGAGGTGAGTTTAGAGGATCACGGCATTCTGCTAGCAGAGACCTTTGTCAAAGGTGATCAGACTGAGGATGAAGGCATTGCGTCGGCAGAAACCTTAGTCCAAGGTGGTCAGACTGAGTACAGTCATGTGACACAACTTAACTTCCCTGAGGAAAATGAGACTATCTGCAGATACAAAGAGCCAAACATTTCTCAACATCAGGCCGAAGAGGTGTATGTGTCCTCCATAGTAGGGCCCCACTATTTCTGGTGTCAGCATGCCAATTCGGAGGAACTCAACCAAATCTCAAGCCTTGCTCAGGAAATTGGAAATGCTGAGCCACAGGACGTGATATGCACTGAGACCCTAGGTCCTGGGAGTCCCTGTTTGGCTCTCTTTGCAGATGACGAAACATGGTATCGAGCTCAGGTCATTCGCAAAGCTGACAACATTCTCACCGTTCTGTTTATCGACTATGGAAATGAATCTGAAGTTGACATCAAGAGTGTGAAGTCAGTCCCTCCCACACTGTTGGAGAAAGCTCCTCAGGCCTTCCTGTGTTCTCTGGCTGGATTTGATGAGCGTAAAGGCACGTGGGACGACAACGCTCTTGATGAATTCTATGATCTTCTGGTTGATAAACCACTGAATGTGACAGTTTGGAAAATGGAGGATAAAGCGGAGAGTCAAATTCCTCAATATGTAGTGAAGATTGAGTGTGGGGAAATGGTTGTGAATAACCTGATGGAAAAATACTGGAGAGGGTCCACCGCAGAGTCGCATGGTTCTCCATGAGGTTGGTCTATAATTGTTGCTGTTTTAAGTCACAGAAAATCATGTTTGTTTGTAACTTAGGTCATTTTATAAATAATCTCAATCTAACATTACAAAGTAATTTGTTACATGCCTTTAGATTTATTATTTTAGTTTGTTTTATTTTTGCACAATTTAAAAAAAATACACAAAAATGACATAACAAATAATGTACAGTGCAGGGAGAGGCAGAAAACCCAGTGGGCTTATTTGAAGCCTCCACCTAAATGTTAACATTTCACAATGTTGTAGAGAACACATAATTCACATACAGAAAATAATATAACTACATAAAAGTGATGATAAGCTAATAGTAACAAAATATATATAACAACAATAATATCAAAATCAAAGCAGAAAATGTGAGTGTGTGTGAGGGATAGTGGTTTATACACCTGTACTGACTCCTGAGCAATAGTAATGATACATGTCACTCTGAGTGAAACAAATAAAACATGGATACATGGCCAATAATACATCGGGAAAAGGCAGTTACAGAACAGCAGTTAAATGGTTTTTTAAGCATCTTTTGTAACATTTTATAGAGGAACCGTTGGGAAAAGCCATTCCCCTAAATCTTAAAATGACCTCTGCAAGTGAGAAATTTAGGAGGATGAAGATTGATGAGTTTAGTTGGAATGGACCTGTGAATATGCTTTTAAGTAAGTCTTGGAACTGCTCAGGAATATTCCCTTCACTTGAATGTATCTTATAATTAAAAACCCATATGTGAGAAATATTTATGTCATAAATAGTTAGAATCTTGAGTTTCTGAAATAGAGGAGCAGATGTGATGTGTGACTCTGATCGGGTTGCAAACCTAACTAAATGTTTCTGGAGGACCACCATTTTGTGGAGAGTAGTAGGGAAAGCGCTCGCCCAAACTATATTACAGTATGACAAATTGGGATAGACTGGACTGTAATAAAGATTCTTCTCTCACTTGGGCCAAGAAACCTTTGTAATATAATGCTCATGGCACTAAGTAGCAACATAGGAGCTTGCTCCTGGTTTGTGGCATTATGCTCAGATGTTTGAGTTATCCAAGTTAATGTATGTTTCTTTGTTTGTTTCAGAACTGGACCGTGACCATTTCAGTCAGCCAATGGGGAATGGGCATAAATTAAAAATAATGAAAAATGCAGTTATGCTAAGGCCTCTTTTATCAATAAATGTACTTATCTGCACTTCTTTTTTTTTTTTTGCTGTTGAACTAATTTTTCCAGGTTCTTAAAATTTATTTTTGGTTCTTTAAGGTGTGTTTTAAATAATCAATGATAGTCCTTCAAAAGATCAAACCTAACCAACAGGTCTGATGTCCGAAAGGCAGCCCAATATTGGTCAGGCTGGCCACCAGGTGGAAGCAGTTCTTTCTTCTTCCTGGGGTCATTGCACCAACACCATCTTGTGTTGATAAATGTTGCTAGGCAACCTCTTGTTCATAAACGAAATGACAGAGTTGCACCAGGCAGTAGCAGCTGGGGATTTGGACCTAGTTGAGGACATTTTAAGAAGGAATACATGCAATCCCAATCACAGAGACGTAGACTGGAACCACAAGACTCCACTTCACTGGGCCGCAGCCAAAGGTAGTTGGTGTCTGAATTTACAGTAGCTACCGGTGGCAATAGCCTATATATTTTTTCCTCTGTGACACACACATAGCAGGTTTTCAATGTATCAGATTACTCCTCCTACAGCAGATGCTTAGATTGCTGGGGTTTCCCCGGCCTTTAGAATGGCTTAGGTCAGGCTTTTCAAACCTTGGGGTCACAAACCCATGTTGGGTCCTCTGTTAAGAAAATGGGGTCCCTAGAAAAATCCACAAACTAAAATTAACTAACATTTGGGTTAATTTGAAATCCAATGGCTTTTTGACTGCACAGAAACCACTCGGAAAGCCATGTGGCTAATAAAGTTGTTGGGGTCACAGGAATTTTCCAGCCTCTACATTTAGGCTATATGTACCCCTGTATGAGGTGGTAATGTTACCAGGGTCCATATTCACAAAACCTGTAAAAGTGGGTGTACTGATCTAGAGTCTATTCATTTGAATAAGGTCACAACAACAAGCGTTCATGGCTCACTGACCCCAGATCAGCACTCCCTATTCTGGAAAGCTTTGTCAATGTGGGCCCAGAGTGGTGGGTTTTGCACAGGGATAAACGGTTGAAAAAGACTCTTTGAGAGCACAAAAAAAAAAACCTTAGGAAGTAATATATGGGTATTTTAAGTCATTCAGAAGCCCTAAGCAAGAAAAAAAGGAATGCCCTCTGCGAAGAATAGGCTACAGAGTACTGTATGGTACGTTTCACATTTTCATGAAGGCTCTCAGAACATAATACATATGAACTAGGTTTAGTCCCAGTCATCAGTGTTGTTAATTTTCCCAGATAGATTATTGCTCTTAAGTCCACTAGCCTAACTATATATGAGTGTCATGCTTTGCTTTGATGTCCCTCCATTAATCTTTAGGCAATGATATTTTTCATTACATTATTTCCAAACTGAAGCTGACCATTGCTGTAATTAACACAACTCAAGGAGTCATTGTCCCAATGTCCTTGGATGATATAAATTCAAACTCATTAACTCTCAATATCTCGCAAACCAAATTAATTTGTGCAAGAGGGTAAGTTCAGTATTTTGGACCCCTAGCCCCATTTCCTTCTTAAAATCATATCGGTAGAGTTCTGTCTCAGCACAGCCCATGCTGGTCTTCATACTGGATACCAGCAGCTCTGGCTTGTTTGCCACAAAACCAATGTAAAGCAATGGGGCCACACTCCAGTTTGTACAAGCCCTGAAATAAACACTGAAACCTAGTCCAGTTTGCCCAAAGTAGGTTTCATCGTTTATTTCAGTGCTTGACTGGAGCGCGGCCCCACTGACTTTGCATTAGTTTTGTCGCTTACTAGGTGGAGCTGCTGGTATCCAGTATGAAGAACAGCATGGATTGTGCTGAGAAAGGACTCTACTGATCGACAACATCATTGGTAAGTAGGAAATGGGACAAAAAGGTCATAAATTCTGAACTTACCCTTTAAAGTTGTGTCACATTTACAGTATCGCCCGTTTCACAGGATATACAGAAGCAGTTAGGATCCTCATTGAGCATGGGGCAAGACCCTGCCTGAGAACTGATAATGGCTGGACACCTGCTCACTTTGCATCAGAGTCGGGGCGACTGGCTGTACTGCGTCTACTCCACTCCCTCCACGCCCCCATAGACAAGGAGGACTTCTCTGGTGACAAACCCATAAGGATAGCTGAAATATATGGACACGAGGACTGTGTTCGTTTCCTTCAAAGGCATGGAGAAAATATATCAAATAAGTTAATGCTACTCTTATTTATTCTGACAAAAATTTTATAGTAAGGTGTTGTCATGGTCCCTTGTGTTCTTCTACTAATATTGCAGTGCTGAGGCAGAGTCCAAGGCCTACCGCAAGATGGCAGCACAGAGAGGCCTTTCTACGGATGACACCGATGAAGAATGGGAGGAACAGGGAAAAGAAACTGAACAAAAACAGGATTTCAAAAAGTAACTCTAGAAGGTAACAGCTTTTAGTAGGAATAAAACAACAACACAACAGTTCTGTGTACAGATTTCTAAAAGGGCAGGTGCTCAAGTAAGAAAGAAAAAGGGTACCCCCCCCACCACCTCAACAATGGCCATACCAAAAAAATAATTAAATGGTAAACTAACATGGCATCTTCAGATACCTCAAGATCTCTAGTTTCAGGTGATACCAGTGTTGTAGTGCTATTTATGGAAGGGGGGGCGCACCTGCTCTCTATGATTTTAGAATGTAGACAGTGCCTACATTTGGTTACGCAAATACAAAGAAGTGGGGGACCACTGTTCCCCTGTGCCCCCCGCCACCCCCAACTACACCCCTGTGTTATACCTCTATCTTCACTCTAGTCCGCTACAGCAAGACAGTATTGTCAACGGGACCCAGAGGTTTAATAGAGCAATTCTCTTGGAGATGGTAATTGGGCAGGTGCTCAAGCACCAGTTGGGGTCTATCTGTGCACATGCCTGTAACACAAGGAAACTGGCATCAAAAGCACAAAGACTGAAAAATAACTGGCATCTCAGCTGGCATTGTAAATGAGAATAGTAAATATTGCTCAAATAGTTTTTGTCAGCGATCTGAAGTTTAACATTAACGCATCACACAAGCATGTCAGTGACAGCTACATGTACAGAACATGATAAATCTAATACACAAACACAAATAATGCAACATTTTGTTAATGACGTTTTGTACAATTTGCACTAAATCAGAAGACAGGAACAACACAAATAATGCAACCTAGTATAACCAGTTTTGTACAAAATATCAGAACACAGAAACAAAACACAAATCAAATATAATGAATTCTTTCAGGTGTATAATCTCATATGTGGGATTAAAAGTTTGAATTCTGACCTTTCTATCAATATAACAGTGGTTACTGGTCATCAAAAGCTACACAATGCTAGAATTCAAGGTAAAACTTTCTTGTGATATATCACATTCACACGCCAAGTGATTTGGATTGAATTTACAACTGCAAATACATGGGCTGTCCAAAACATTTCAAAACACAGTTATATGGATCTTCAGTGCAAGGGTTCAATTATACAGCGTCACAGAAACAAGATACAAGCAAAACAAGGCACACAAAATATACAAAACACAGTAGCTCGGGAGCTGTAGGTGTGCGAATGATCAAACATTGACAATAGTCAATAGTATTGGCGGCGCCGAGGTGTTGGGGGGCCCCCAAAGCAAATAAAGGCCGATGCCCAATCATAGCTTGATATGTCAGACTCACGCAACGTACACCCATGAAACGTACACAAGCTAGCTCTCGATTTGTTTCGATTGAAGCTTGAAAAGTGTGTTTTACAAATGTCCTTCCATTAATCTTTAGGCTATGATATTTTTTCATCTACATTATTTCCAAACTGAAACTGATTATTGCTGTAATTAACGCAACACAAGGATTCGTAGTCCCAATGTCCTCGGATGATATGAATTCAAACTCATTAACTCTCAATATCTTGCAAACCAAATTAATTTGTGCAAGAGGGTTTGTTCAGTATTTTGGACCCCTAGCCCCATTTCCTTCTTAAAATCACAAAAGAAAAACAACAGAAAGTATGTTACATACGGATAAAGACAATATTAACTCAATGATAGGCCAGAGACAATAATAAAAAATCCCATGACACCATGATTATATAATTTACAAAATAGATTATTCATATTATTATTATTATTATTATTATTATTATTATTATTATTAATAATAATAATAATAATAATAATATATGTAGTTATGTCTCCAGCTTTATGGCACTAAAATGTAGCTTGTTGTGGATTAGCATGCAAGTAGTTGAAAGAAATTTCACCTCCTCTTCAATGATGTGTCTGTTACAGAAGTCATGCTTGTTGATGGGGGTGGCTGGGGAGGAGAAAATGGATGTACAAGATCAGTGATACAGTGGTTAAGTATAAAATAAAAGCTGGGGAAACCCCAATTGAAGTTGTAATGCCAACAATTACCTGTATTCCCCCACAGAAATCTGATACTACAGGCTACTTGATAAATGTAATCATAAACTTTATATAAGCTTAAAAAGGTGGGTAAACGATGTCACCAAAAAAAGGTGGGCTCACCTTTCACTATATCTCTGTGAAAGGATAAGATCACCTGGAAACGCACTGTGGTTTTCAGATTTTAAATTATGCTTTTCCATAGGTGTACAGTAGTTAGGCCCGGGCAGTGATTCAATGTTATCTTTTATTTTCTTACAGTATTATATGATAAAAATTGAATATTGTGGGACACAATTCTGTTTTCTGAATGAATAACAATGGCATATGAACTCAAATTTCTCAAAATGAGATCTGAAATATTTTAAGGGGTATCAGAGATAGATATTCGGTTTGATGTCACACAACACATTACCATGTACATGTAGTCAGTGAGCACATAAGAGTACTGTGATTTGGGATGTATACTGTTTCTCTTGGGGGGGAGGGGGGATTCTTATTATTATAATTGTATTTTCTTCCATTTTGCCCAGCCCTAGGTGTAGTGCAAACTCACTCTTTTAGTGAAGCGCCTCAGCAGTTCGTCTCGTACCTGTTCAAATTGAATAAAATAAATAAATAAATGGATTAATTTTTTACTGATTATATAGTACCTGTGTTAAAGATGCTATATAGATGTTAAAGATTTTCAATCATTTGACATGAGGACTGAGCAGACTCCCCCTACAATTACGTGGAATAAGCATCTCATTCAGTGGTTCAGTCTACACTGTCCAAATGATCGAAAATCTTAGTGCTCATCTCAAACAATCGAAAATCTTATTGCATTTTTAATAATGGTCACATCCACTACACTAGGGTTCCCCAACCTTTTTAAGGCAAGTGACCCGTACAGAGGTCAGAAGATTTCAAACTAATGAAAATTATGTTCATATTGTTGTAAATAATTGCATAAAAAACATTTCAAAAAAGTCCTTGGGGTGGGGGGGGGCAGAAACCAAGTTGTGATGTCTTTTTGTGCTTATCAATGACAGCTATACAGGTCAATGACAGCTATACAGGTCAATGACAGCTATACAGGTCAATTACAACTGTACAGTACAGGCTAGTAAAGACTGCATGGCTTTACCAAAGAGTTCTTCTAGGGCTTTACCCAGTGGCTTCTGTGCAGACCAAAACCTGGTAGTAGTTGTTTGTTTGTTTGTTTGTTTGTTTGTTTGTTTGTTTGTTTGTTTTCCCAAATTGATAATCAGATGCTATTCCAAACATTTTAGTTATATTAGTGATTTTTCAAGGGATCCAAGGTTGGGAAAGCCTGCATTCCACAATCAAGTTCAAGAAGGATAGGTACGGTACCTGTTTTTCCCCCAAACAAGTGGTCAGCAAAATGAAGAGACCCTAAAAATTACATTAGACATGTTACTGACCTTATCCTGCTTGCATCTATTAAGGTGTTGGTTTTAAGATTATGTTGATTATTACATCAGTGATTAGCCTGGATCCAGCCCCCTGAATCGCCCACGTCTGTCCTTTTTTCATAAAATTATTCATTCCAGAATCATACAATTATTATAGACATTTTGAAAAAGAATTGGATGATTCAGTGCGGCTGGATCCAGGCTAATTGATGATGAACAAGATCATACCTGGAACGCATTCAGGAGGGTAAAGGCATAATTGATAAAGATGGCAATGAAGCCAACCGTGATGTCAACGCTCAAAACGGCGAATCCGATGATCCAAGTCACCCCAAAGATTGGAGTCAAGAGGACGACTGCCCTCAGAATGCTTTTGGCAGCTTTTTTATCATCTTCGGGCTTGGAGATCGCCACCTTTGGATTTTCCAAGAGCTTCATGATTACCACCGCCATGCATAAGACGTTGATAATAACAATGATACCGACTGGTATAATGAATGTGTGAATGGATCCTTGCATGAGTCCCTTATAAATCAACCAACAGGTCTTGGTGGTGTAGTATGTGTCTTTTCCGCCGCTGTCATAGGTGATGAACGTGATCGCAACAACCAAAGCAGGACAACCGTAGCCCAGGAAAAATGAGAACCCCAGGTATCTTTTCCTGCTCAGATCATGAAAAATGAAAACGGTTTGATGAAGGAGAACGAAACTCAGGCACAGCATCCAAAAAAACATGGACAGGTAGCAGAAATGCTTCAGCACCACAGAAACCTGACACCAATTTTCCTTTATCCCTGGGGAAGATGCGAGAAAAAAGCAGTCTGCAATCAGCCGACACAGGGAAATGTTAACGTGGGCAGTGTGGCGCAAATGGAAGATTTTGCTTTTGGTGATGGAGTTCCACACGAGAGCCTCTATCATCAGGCACAAAGCCAGAGAGATGATTGACACCACCAGTCCGGTGTTGCTGATCACCTCTAGAAACGGGATATCCTGCGGTTCCTTTGACATGAGAATTGTGAATGAAGACAAGTGCTCACATTTGCAGTACCCTTCTTTATCAGGGCCACCCCATAAGCAACCAACAGAGGACCATTCTTTTGCGGCTGTATCCCAATATACACATTGTATCTTGTGGTTGCGAGGTCTTTCCTCGATCAACTGGAAGTCTAATTCAATACTTCTGGGACTTGTCGCGTTGCTTTGAACAGTTGTTGAAACGACAATGCTGTTAGGCTCATCCACTTCTGCTTGTCTGTTGGGCAAATAATCGGCCAGATTCAAAAACCCTGCTGTTTTCACCATGCCAGACAATGGAATATCCATAGAGACAGTGACATTGAACACTGTATTTCTACAGTGTGATTTCTGGGCATGACAACTAATTAGTTGTACATTTGATGTACTCCTATTAACTGGGTCTCTTATATCTGTTTGTTCAATCAATGCCTCAACTGAGTCCAAATATCTTACAGCCATGGATGCGTTGTTTTGATTGTCAAACTGAGCAACTGAAACACTCAGAATATTGCTGGATGCTTGAATGAAGTCCTGTAAAGAAGGTGATCGATCCATTAAATTTAGAAATACAATACAGTTGCATAAACTTAAGTCAAACAGAAACGTTTGATGTGACTGTGGTGTTGAATGATAATGAAAATAAGCAAGATAAGAACAGTGGGTAAAGATGAAGATTGTACTTACATTTAATATTGACTGTTTAAATTTGTGGTTTAGTTCTTTCATTTGGGAGAGGATGGTAACGGATGTGTCCACGTTGGCCAAAGTGTCGATATCTTCTGTGTTGTTAGTGGAAGTGCTGAGCCGATTAAATATGTTTGCAGAATTTGTATCGACCGATCCAAAGCCCTTTGCAACATTCTGTAATGACAGATGTTGTTCATTACGATAGAATGATTCACATACTGTATGTTATTGCTTTGCCCCAGGACAGTTCAATCGATATTTGTGAAGATTCACCAATCTCTCCTAAAGCTTAAAATCAGAGAGAACCCTCAAATTAGTGGTGTCACCTGGATATGAAATCTGGGCCTGTGCCTGCCATAGACAATGAATTGACTTTGTGGGTCCGTAAAATGTTTGTGTCAGCTCTTACGCCCAAACAAAGTTTTAAATTCTGGTTCAGACCTGTTCACAAAATTAGAATATAAACCCCATTTGGGTGTGGCACCTCAACTGAACATTTATGGCTCTACAATGTCAGTGCCCCATTCATGGTCTATGGAGCAGCCCAAGATTTTACATCCTAATGACATCACACATCAAAAGTTCTCTCTCTGATCTCTAACTTAAAGGTAGAATCTGTAACGCTGTCAAACAGTGACCACTCGGCAAAAGAGCCCCGATTGGTATTGCACTTTGTTTACTTTTTTTTTTTTTTTTTGGTCTGGTTGGAGTTTAGCAACTTATTATAGTGTGGATTTCTCCAGACCTCTCTTGGCAGAGCCTGAGGTGTGGCCAGCAGACAAAACATAAAATGTAAACAGAGTGCAGTACCAGATTCTACCTTTAAGGAGAACGGTGCATGATCACAAGTATTTAGTCCATGGGCTTGACCAGATATCGGTACCACCTAAGGTGCCAAAATCTTTGGGGTGCCAAATTGTTTATAGGGTCCGTATGAATAGATTGCTGTGTGATAACCTTTCAGCAAATGTAGCTATGTGCCTGTTTATTGCATCTTGTGTTTTTAGCATTATCCCTATAGAATCGGTCGGATCACCAGCGATTCACCCGACATTACTCCTTTTTGGAGGCTGTAGCAGGCTCAATTCCAAAGCCGGAGCGAAGATGGAGGTGTCACCTGAAACTAGAGATCTTTAGGAATCTGCAGATATCAGGAATCCGCAGATAGAGGCAGAGTAGGGCGGGTCCTCACGGAATGCGGGCGGGAAAAAAAATGAACGCGGCCCTGCATTCAAACCCAGGATGTTGCCATTATGTGGTATGTATCTTAGCTTGGCAGGTAGACTCTTGTGGTTCTAATGAGCCATTCAACTATTTTGAGGTGAGAGGTAAAGAGACCCCATTGTAGACGGTCTTACCAATTTCTCCACAGCAAAATTAGGTTATAACGTTACTAGAATTTTCTTTTTCCCTGTAAACTATAGAATGGCTGGTATCTACAGACTTCTGTAGTTGTAGCTTTATAATTGAGCCCATTACAGTCTCCTAATGACAGTAATGTCGACTGAATAGCCGGTTTTATAAGGATGATGTTAAAAACACAAGATGCCTCGGCACTAAGTTACTATTGGTAAAATAGTGTCAAACAGCTATATATTCAAATGAACCCTACAAAATATTTGGCACTCCAAAGATTTTGCCACTTTTCGTGGTACAGATATCTGGTCTTGTCCATAGACTATTATGAAGGGTTGGTATCTTCATGGGCTTAAAACTATGACTAAGCTACCACTCAGCAATGGTTATCATATCAAAATATTATCTACAGACATGTACCTTTTCAAAACACTTGACTAGAATTTGCCACCTTGGATGGTACTGATTAATCAAATTTCTGGTCTTGGCCCATGGGCTAATTGACTGAACTGTCCTGGGGCACAGGAACTTGAATTTGAATTCTTAAAATGGTTGGCATCTCCCTTTAAACTTCTCAAAGTGGATCTAAACATCTAAGATCTCTACAACAATTTACGATCAACAGGTTAAAGAATTAAAATGTTCGGCTCACCTGAGTATCTTCTAGAATATTGAATAAGTCATGGTTCACACAGCTTGCTTTTTCAGGTTCCCAAGTTCCACCGTCTGAGCATCTCCTGGATCGCTCTCCACTCTGGCCTTGGCATCTAAGCCTTGCAGTATAGCCAGCCTTAACATCTGGCCAGTCTCCTGCCGCTTTGCAATAATTCGAATGAGCTGTTTGGAAAAGAAAATACATATTACATACAGTATACAGTAGGGTCAGCAACAAATTAACACTTTTAATAGTGCTCCGCAGCAACCCCAGATTTTACATACAGATGACTGGGGCCATTTATTACATTTAGTAATAAATAGCTCTGCAGTTGACTCTGATTTCTAGCTTTAGAAGAGAGTGGTGCAACTGTCCTGGGACACAACAACATATGTGTAACATGTGAATTGTTATAATCATTGGCATTCCCCTTTAAAGATAATTTAACTTAAATCAAAGGCAGTTTTCTTTTTTCTGTGGTGATGTAGATTGAATTTGAACACAGAAATAATAATGAAACATACTGTATATGACATGGATATCGAAAGTATCCTTTTTCTCTTGGTCCAAACGATTTCTAAACTTGCATGTTAGACTTGCCACCTTTTGCGTGAGACACCCCGCAGTTGTGCCAGCTGTGTAAATGATGTGATCCTTATCAGGGTCTGTGGAAGAGGTTAACATGATTGGTCATATATCTAAATAGTTACAAACTTTACACTAATCTCATAGCCTGATATCAGACAGAATTGTCAACTCATTAACACTCCATTTCGATCTTCAGTCTGACGTTGCCTCCACTCTGACTGATTTCCATGGGGGCGGGGGATTTGATTTTCCCTAACCAATCACTGGAGACCAAGGTATCCTAGCCACCAATTAATGCTCTTTGTGACCCTTATTGTAAAGTTGAAAACACAAATCCCTTAAGTAACACTTCACAAATGCATAACTATGTATTCATATATAAATTAATACCTTAGTTAACATGCACGCCATTAGTAAATGATTACTAGAGACATTAGTTAACTGTTAATTAATGCGTATTACTGTATTAACTAATGTTAATGAATGTACCCTTATTGTAAAGTGCTACCAGTTCTTCTGACATTGGTCTATCAACCAATGTTCTTTCAACGTTGTTTAAACAGTGTAATGAGATAAGAATGAGGATTTCAAATGCAGGCTAAACTGCTTCAGAACACACTCTTCATAGTTTCTGGAAAAGTCTTCCTGTTGGAGTTTACATTTTGGCTGAATGAAAGGCTAATGTTAAGTTTTAACACGACGGTGGTTGGCCGGGACTGGTGTCAGCTCAGTGCTTGCCGGGTATGGAACCAGAAACTTACATTTTTCCTCTTCAACTTCAACCTCTGTTTCGTTGTTTTTACTCAGCCACGTCACAACGTAATTTTCACAGCTTCTGCGTATTTCACAACTGACTGTAAATGCCACTTTCTCAGTAGACTGCTGTATGCAGCGCGGGAACGGGGTATCAGCGCTGATGTAAATCTGCGGCAGGAGTGCCACATTCAGTTTTGCACGGGCTTTGTGTATTATCGTCACACCGGATGAAAGTGGTCTGAAGGTACATATAAACTCTCCTAAAAAAAAAAAAAAAAAAAGGTGCCAAGAGTTATAATTGTCATACAGTAGTCACCAAGAGAACAAAACATGCACTAAACATGCACTTATCTAGAACCATCCAATTATTGTAGGCTTTTTTTTGGCTTTTGAATATGAAGAAAATCTTTTTATCAAGGTTTAATCTATATACATTGTCATGGCTTAAATCAAACACTTCAATAAAATAAATACTAGATCAAACATGTACAGCAAGTTCCTGATCTCCAGCCTCCAAAGTGAGATACACACGCACACTAGATGACACAGTACCTGCCCAGAATTCGGTGACATTGAGAAGTGAAACTGAGGCAAGCACTGACGTTGATGTCAGCTTTGACTCGTGACCATTAGTGATTTCAGATTGCTCGATTTGATTGTTTCGTTGTGATCTTTTTTTCAATTCCCACTGCACAGATGGCCCCATCTCCTCTCTTGGTTTACAGGTTATTCTAGTACGCCTGTTGTAAGGCACTGGGTTATGCTGCAGAGATATAGCAACAAAACCTGTGGAACATATAAGTGCAAAATACTAAATATAAATTTAAAAATAACAATATGTGGAAAGTGAATTGTGTGCACATGTAGAGTTGCAGTTAAGTGTCAAATGAAGTGTCTTTTTTCTTTTTCTTTTTTTTTTCATTAGATGCGAAGCACCTCAGAGGCTGGCAATGTCACCAACTCACTCATTAACTCACTCACTCACTCACTCACTCACTCACTCACTCACTCACTCTGCCCATAGTGGCAACTCACAGGCATGGCACTTTCTGTAACTTTTAATGTCATGAATAATGCTTCGCACCTATGACACATTGTGTCCTTCTTTTAATTATTTTTAGAATGCTAATAATAACAAGACAAAGTCTAAAAGCCCCATCAGCTGCCCCAAGACGATACGCCAATCCTACACCCAAGCGGACCAAAGTGGTTGAACCAACCAAGTGTTTTAAGCCGTTTTTAGAGACCTGCACTCTCGCGAGTGTTCTTGCTTCTCTCTTCATAAAACTTTATTTCCACCAGGGCCATGAATGTCCACATGACATTTTGTGACTGTATTACTTACAGGTCAGGAGATTCGTTCATTTGAACATTTTGGCTTGATGGTGGCATTAAAGGAAAGGTTACGGGGGCACCAAAATCAATAGATCTTTTCCTCTAGGGGTCATGAATGCTCTCAGCAATTTATTTGGCAATTTGGCAACTTCAGTTTGGCCTGTTGGTGGTGCTAGAGGAAAGGTCATGGGGTAAACAACATCAATAGCTTTTTGCCTCTTGGGGGCCTGAATGTTCATAGGAAATTGTATGGCAATCTGGTCATAACTTTTCAGTTTGGCCTGATGGTGGTACTAGTAGAAAGGTCATGGGTCACCAAAATCAATAGGTTTCTTCCTCTAGGGGTCATGAATGTTCACAGCAACATGATACTGAATGCTTTTGTTGTTTTACAGCTCAGTGAAATGATGGAGATGGAAAAATAGCAATAGGGATTGTAAATAGGGATTGCTATATTTTCATCTCCATCAATTCACAACACAAGAATGCAGTGCTCTCCGATAATTTAATTGGAGGGCATATTCAAACTCATTAACTCTCAATAACTGTGAAACTAAATTAATGTGTGCAAAACCGTACAGTTTGGGGATACGTGTGAGATTATGTTTGTTTTTCGGTGAAGTGCTCTCTTTAAGGAGTAAAAGTACTTCTCTAGAAAATTCCACAAGTTCCGTTCAGTACTTTGTTACTTTCCAATATTGTGAGTTATTTGAGTTTATGATTGTGACAAGTCCAGAGTGACCGTGTTACAAAAGTCTACTCAATTACACTGCAGTAAACGTGATTAGTTCCTTTCCGCATCTGGAAAGCAAGTATGGGGAAAAATAATGGAAAATAAAAGACTGTTAATCTAAAGATGGAGGTGGTATGACAGTCACCTAGCAGGGGCTATTCTGATGTTGACCAGGAGATTTCACCAATTAAATTGTTAAGCCTGAATTAATTTAATTTACCTGTAGTCTCCAGTGAAATGTTTCCGTTAATTGCTCTTTGCAATTGTAATGTTTTCCCAGTCAGTTTAACACTTGTGACAGGGCTGTTAAGCTGCATTTCAAACTCTGCAACAAGACTTCCACGCCTTGAAATGAAAAGAAGATTTGATATATTGCATGTTCAAATGTTTTTATCAGTGAGAACACCAGAAATTGTACGCTCTGTAAACAAACGTACCTGAACTTTACAATTTTCAGATCGTCAAATTTCTCAAAAGTGCTGTATATTTTTTTCATCTGAAAGGAAAGGTCCCGTTGAAATATTAAAGCTCCGATATTTTGTTTTTGGAGAGTCATATCAGTAAGACACTTAGGCCCATTTCGTTCTTACCGATTGTGGGTCGGGAGAGTCCTTTCACAGCACATTCCTACAAGCTGTTCTTCATACTGCATGCAGCGGCTATTTTGCCACAGAAGTAATGTAAAGTAATGGGGCCACTCTCCAGTCTGTACAAAAAGCCCCAAAACCTATTCCACAGTGCACCCAAAGTGAAGCAGTTGCGCTTTTTTTTTTTTTTACAGTGGCCCCATTAATTTACATTAGTTTTGTAACTTGGGTATCTAGTATGAAGCACAGCATGAATTGTGCTGAGAAAGGACTCATCCCTTCACCATTATCATCAGTGAGTAGGAAATAGGGCTAAGTGTAAACATTCCTGAACTTACCCTTTAATATATCATATTTTCTATGTAATCAAACTCATACCTTTTCTTCCAATTCTTCACTCAGCTCTTTAAATCTTGGGGAGGTTGGGTCTGCAAGACTGTCATAGAAAACCCGCTCTTGGAGTAAGAGTGATCCGCTGATATTAACTACGCAGAAGATGGCATGTCAGTTTTGCATTTTAATCATTCATGCACTTGCGCGCGCGCACGCACACACACACACACACACAAACAAGCATACTTGCACACAGACATACAGATGCAAACTCACGCGCACACAAACATGCAAACCCGCACACACACACACACACACACA